>JBAIZZ010000321.1:742517-852359 GCA_037355905.1 Heliconius aoede | reverse complement strand
TAGTAAGAACTTTTAGGTTGTATGACAAGAAAAGCTACTTTTTACTATTATTTTGAACAATTTTGACGTAGTATTTTTTGCTCTAAGTTTATAATGACATTTCACGACACAATATTAATGTTTTTTTTTTGTAATTTTGTGCTTTTTATAGATTTTAAATAAGACTATTGATTGAGGCGTAAGGGCACATTATATTACACACTAATAGAATCAATGAAATAGCATTATTGAAACAGAAGAAGAAACACAAATGTCAAAAACAAACATATGAATACATATATTATAATATTAATATATAATATTATAACCACTACCTATAGTTGTAATTTAGTAGATGTGGGTGATAAGACTCGCATGTCCGCTTCTGGAAGGCGTCCAGACTCCATTCACAGAACACTTAAATTAATCAATTGTTTAAATCCACAAGTGAATGTAGCTGTTGACCGCGCCTAACGTATAGGGACAATAGTATTAGAATGAGCGTATGTACGCTATTTACCCGCTTTGGTGAGACAAACGCGGCGTTAAGTTCTGCACTCGATGTCGTCAATATTTTTAAAAATAAAAAAAAAAAATAACTATATAATTCTCGTTGCGTTTGGCCTACCTAGGTATCAGTAATATCTCTAGTCATCGCGAATATCTAATGGATATTTTAGGATGTATTAACTACTATCTTCACTTCCGAATTTCTTTAGGCGGACTACAAGATGTAAAATGAAAGATCTCAATTTTTCTGTATCTGTGAGAATATCAAGAAATACAGAATTTCTGTAAACCACCTACAGGCAAAATTTATATATTTGTTAGTTTTGACTATTTTAAAATAGAAAATTCTTTTTTTAATATTATGGGTTTTACAACTCAGCCTTAACTTTAACACACTGTAAAATAATCTGTAAGTCGAAAAGTGCATAGTTAGTAAAACCAATAAAGATATAAGAATCTACAAACCATTATGAAATATACATATATAAAAAATTACACATATATATTTTTATTCTTAATACTATGTTGAAGAAATATTTGCTGTTTCACTAATAGTAATTAAGTTAATTAAAATCGTCCTTTGTACAAAAAAATTTGCTTGGTTCCAAAAAAATTAACTCTGTGTTCTATATCTATCCCGCTAAACACGAAAGACTACATGTAAACTATAAATCTAAAATTGTAGTTAAACACCGCTCTCCCCTATCCCGTGAAGCATACGAGATCGACGTCCAGATCTATTTATTGTCGAAGCACGTGCTACTTTATTTGACATAAAATGAATTCTAAATACCTCGTTAGTTAGCGTTGTGAGCAAACAGACCACTTTATTTATACATTGATATATATATATGTATGTCTCAAAGGATTGTCCATTTTAAGAGATACAGTACAGTGTTTATAATATGGCTTCTTTCATTAAGGAATATAGCTTTGGAATGAATTAAGATGATAAGCCGTCATTGTTTCTATATGACATCATGGTTTATATACAAGAATACTTGTATTGTTTTGATAGTGAAAGTTCAGGGTTATCAGAGATTATCTGTATAAAAGACTAGTCAATGTATATAATAACTTCATTAAGTCTCATTCATTGCCTTATTTAAAAAATAGTATGAAATTAGACTTTGAATTATTTTCAATATTTATATATAGGTGTGAATATTTGCTTAGAGGCAGTGTGTTTAAATACAAGTGAAAGAAATGATTTTTATTTGGGATTTTTAGTGATTTTTATATATAACATATAACGAAAAAATAAATAAATAAAATAGGAATCACTTCAATTGGAGTACATAGTGCCCTGTCACTATTTGAGCTTAGCTATCAATAACACTATTCTGCTATTCAATATATTTGTTGTACGTGGGAACACTGATAACGGTACTCAGAAGAAGTATACGTAACGCCTAATCGGGTTAGATAAGCGAAAGTTTGCATTAATAAGTTGTGTGAACATGGTATGTGTTATAATAAAACAAATATCGATATATTTACAGTATTGTAATTATGAAATAGTATATAGGATTATATAAGAAAGCTTATTTACTCCTTTGAAAGGACTCTTTCCTTTATTGTAATTTTATGTAAATTAATAAAAATAAAAGGCACATTATATTTAAATAATAATAAGAAAAATAACCATTAGATTAAGCAAAAACTAAAAAGACTATTATAATTTTCCAGCCCTTCCTACCGGCAAGTTATTTTTATTACGGAAAGTAATTTATTAGATTATCAATATGTTTCATAATTGTTTTACGACTCTCTCTCTCTCTCTCTCTCTGTCTCCACCCCTGACACCTTGTCCATTGACATCAACCTCTTCATACAAATTCAATTCTAGAGCCGAAATACTGGTTTCAGCTCTTTCAAATCGTATTTACCAGAACCATCTTATAAGAAAAAATAATGATATATGTTTAAAAAAAATTAAGTGTAATCTATCAAAAAATATCGTCATTCATGAATCACGATCTGTTAAGAAATATATATTATATAACAAAAGGTATTTTTTTACGAAGCGCCCAACACTTTTTGTTGACGAGTATTTTTTTTCAACGATTGTTGAACTTTTTATGAGAAAAATATGTAAAACTTTAATGTTTTCGAACGAGAACATCTCGTTTTCGTAATTGAATTGTTTTAGAATATTGATGTGTTAAATTTAACAGAGTTTGCTCTATCGGAATAATATTTCAAAATATTTTAGTATTTTAGTCACATAGCTATTTTACTGACGAGATAAATGTTTTATTTATTTATTTATTTATTAATGGTCTTTTTGTGAATTTATAAATAAATGGTGATTGGTTAATACTTAAATACATACGGAATCAAAATAAAACTAATTAAACTACATACATAGTTACTACTATCTTATATGCAAGATACAGCATGAAGTAGGTAAAAAATTAAATGAAATGAAAATATATATATACACACACATGACTTTTATTTCATTGTTTTTTGTGCATTACTGCCGTACGACACTCACATTTTCTTATGTAATTGTAGTACCTACTGGTATAAATGTAATACTCGTTATAATAGTCTGCAAACACAACGGTAATGGGTTTGATTCCCGCTCAGGACAATTATTTCTTTGCCTTTTCACACTTAGGTCGCAAGGCAAAGCACAGCGTAAAGTCCCACTAAGCTAAAAAAAGGGTTAATAGGGAACCCCCAATTTCCCCTCTATTTCATATACAAATAAATGTTAACATTGTTTGTACAATTATATTTTTTTCTAGAATCCCATTCGAACCATTAGTACCGGTCGAGCCTGAATTCATTCAAAAGATACTATTCATCTTCGCACAGCGGTCTACTTAATAGAAGACTTGTGACCAAACAAGGCTAGGTGTAGATTAGATAGGGCAGATGTTGCGTGGCCGATAATATTAGTTTATTTATATATTTTAAAATGTTGTCGAATTCTATGACCATAAGTAAATTGCTTATCGTTTTACTTCTCTAGGGAGGTGTAAGGTTATTTTTTATTTATTTTTCTTCTAATTTTGTAACTTCTTCGAATTTTCTAATTCTAAGTTCGGATCATCGGTAAAGACCCATTTAAATAAAATAAAGAATATTACATACAAAGAGATACGCGCGAAAAATATAACACATTTTTTTTGCAGTTGGATAAAAAACAAGTATTACGTTAACTTACAGACTAATACAATTCGTTATATTTGGCCTTGTTAAATTTAAAATGACACATTTAAACGTTTTACTTGATTTCAATACTTATATTGAAGTAAACACAGTTGATAATGAACAACAGCCCAAACACCAAGAAGTGTGAACGTAGATCTAACGATATATAGGATCTATGAAAGTAAAAGTGTTGAAAAGCTCTCAAAGATAAACAACTTTTGTCCAAAACTGAAGTAGAAAGCTTTTCGATTATTTCCAACACCTCATAAGTTTCAGGTGGAATCTTTTTATTGTATAATAAATCTTTGCACATTCCTTTCTGGTATATATACATGATATTGTAAGGCTATGTAAGGATATTTAGCTTAGTTTCATCATTCAACATTTTTCGATAGTTTTTGTTTACGGGTTCGATTCCCACACGCGGAAATAATTATGTATAAATTATTTTTTGAGTAAACATAAAGCTCAGCGTAGAGTTTCATCCATTAACGCGTAATATCTTGAATTTGATGAGAAAGCGAAGGACAAAGTGTTTTGATTTAAGTGAAGTGTACGTGGGACAAAGCATGGACTTGGAAAAATCAACTGGTTATTTAGAGCACGTAACCCCAAGTATTTTTGTGGTTAACCTATAGAACGTTTTTTATTGTACTAATACATTCAATATAAAAATTTAAAAAACTGTTCACAAAGTTGGACTATACTACACTACATGTACTTATAAATTGACTACTCCATTACATAGTAAAATATAAACTTTCTGAATAAGTTCCCGCTGTTTGATTGATTACACTACATACAACTGTAATAACTTTTATTTCCAGAAGCCATATTGTGAAGCATATTAAGCCTTATTATTATTTAAGCCTTCATAAATTTGTTATATTCAAACGTACACCCACATATAACTGCCGTATAAACATATTCATTTAATTTTTCGATTTGTTCTTATTTTTTGGCAAATTTTCCAAAATACAGGAAAAAATAAATTTAAATATCTAAATAAAAATAATAAATGACAGTTGTGGCCCAAGTGTGTGACTGTAAGCGCGACAACGACAGGTTGAGAGTTCGATTTCCATCCAGGGATATAAAATGGCTGCTTAACCTGCTGTTGACGGGAAACATTATGAAACAGAATAAAATAATAATCCTAAATAGCACACAGTAACTCAAACATTTAACTAATCTTTGATAGTATATCTCAGTTTTTTAGTGTATATCGAATTCAAAGGTTTTTTGTTGCGTCATTAGGAATTGTTGCCGGCTTAATTATTGTATTGATATTATCTTCAGTACATTACCCGCTTTAATGTCTAGTAGAACTGAATTCGCGCTCGTTCGTTATTTTATAGTTTTTTTTTTTTGGGAATTTTATATTAATTTTAAGGCATTTAATATTCTCAATCTTTATTCAGTAGTGTATGTTATTTAACTTACACTCGCTTAAGTTGTTTTAATGATAAATTGAAATAGCTTAATAAAATATAATAGCTTTTTTTTATATAGGTTATAATATATATTATATCGAAAAATACGTAGATTTTTTCATAAATTATACGTTTAATGTGTGGACACTTACTGTACTTAAAAAATAATTAATTGAATTTGATTTAATTTTTCATTTTAAAAAAATATTTACAGCCCTCAACAAATTTCTCAAAAACATCGATAAAAACGAAATTATTATTATATTATATAAAACACATACCCCAAACGCGAATCAAACCTACAACCAACAACAAGCGTTCACATATAAAAATTACACTAATAGTAAGTAAATATATTATTTTTCCAAACGATCAAACACAGCATAACTAATTTGTTAGAAACAGACCGACGATAAACCTATTAAGTTAATATGGTGAGTGTATACATAAATCTTAATTCTAACTACAATATATAACAATTACGCAGTAAGCGTTTCAGCTCTTAAGGAAGATTCCTGCGACCTAGATACGGTAAAAGTGCGCTTTTATTAAGAATATTGTAACGAAGCGAAATTAAGATATTCAATTTTGTGAACGATGTGCCTAAGAGGGTTATAGAAGTAGGAGATTCAGTTCTTTTAAATCGTTAATTATGTATGTATTGATAATATTATACTTAATTTATTTTATCAATATTATCTGATCTGTCTAAAAAATATATTGTGAATGGACTTGGAGTGGAACTGGAATGGATGGAATTGGAGAGACCCTTTGCATAGTTTAATATACAGATAAAAACGTGATGCTGCAATTAATCATTTAATTAATAAATAATATACATTAAGAGTTCACATGTCAGGCGTTTTTATTTTTGTAAAGTGAACACATGACACGCGCTTGTCGCCAAAGTTCAGAAGAGTTCTAATATTTGTCGAAGATGGACTTACAGTTAGTTTAAACGGTGACTTTAAACCGATAAACGATAACTATAACGAAGAACCTGTAGCGAATAAAAATGTTGTGCGATATACGTCTTCCGTTTCGTATGATTTTTGGATGAACTAATGCTGATGAACATTAAAATACGTCTATCCGCGTCGAAAGCGCACGCTCAACTAAACGGAAATATAGATTTAATTTTTATGGTAAAGGACAAGGCAAATGTGCGTTCGGGTCACCTGATGGTAAGTGATCACCGCCACCCACGACCCCATACCCCATCAACACATCAACACCAGAGAAGCTACAGGTGTGTTGCCTGCCTTTAAATTAGAAAGAGAAAAATTTTTTTTTCAGTTATATATAAAATTTTTTTTTGGTAACGTTATTATATATATAAATATATATAAATTATATATATTTTTAAATTAACTTTGATGTTGAGTATCGTTTTAAAGGAAATATACTCCTCTACCCTCTCTACTACCTCTAAACATTAAAAAGAGCCACATATTTCAACTTCAACTTCATCACAGCAAAATTCCAGTAGAATTAAATGAAATAAAATAAATCAACAAAAAGATATACGACTGAAGACACCCCATACATTATTACTAAGTCATAGTATTTATTAACAATTGGCCGGTCTGTAAACTGTCAACTTACGCTCCTCACACCGATAAATCTGAACAACCTCGGCGCGCACGCAATCATTTATCCATAAATCTCGTTATCATTTCATGTCAAAAAATTAGCAACTACAATGGTATAATATTATAAATTCACTTTGCACAGGGATAAATATATTTTACAACGTGAAAACCTCCTAAATTATTTAAGAACTCAGGGAAGTTACACCTTTAAGCTGTATTAAAATAAAGATTACATTAGCGTTTCCTAATTTTGATGTAAAATACTAAAAGCATATTAGTGTGTACTTTATCGAGATGAACTCTATATTTGGAAGGTTTAAGAGCCAGTATTGAAAGCTGAAGCTGAATCTACATCATTTAACAGGACACCACGTCTGTTCCACCCACACTCCTCCCACCTATTTGCTATTCACAATAAAATTATATATTTGAAACGAATATAACTTTTAATTATTAAAGAATAAGAAAGATTTTCCAATATATAAAGGCGGTACGTAATGATCGATTCAAGTAAAATAATAAATAGATATAGTTGAAAAATAATAGATATTTTGATAAGAACTTGCTGTTATCTTAGCGATGGAATTTCAATTTATTTCTTTGATAACAATACAGAGCCCTGTAGTACTCTTTTAAATACTTGTTATTGGATTCAGTAACTGAATAGTTGCAATGTCTCGATTTTTTATTTTGTAAGAAAAGAAATCTAATGTCAAGACATTCCATCTTCATCATCTAATGTACTCAGCACGGTAATCAGAGGGAACCTAGTGTTACGACACTCTTTTATACATATACTGATATATTTTATTTTTATTATATATTTATAATGCATATGACTAGTTGCACTTAACCCGTCATTGAATTAATGGATATAATAGATAGATTAAGTGAATGAGGCCGTCGTAGGCTTCAATCATATTTATTGCGACGGCTGTGGGTTCGATTTCCAATCCGGGTAATGAAATACTATTTATTAATATTTTCATTCTTCCTGCCTTCCTTTGAGTACCTTAATACTCTAAAATTATCACGAAAATTCAGAGGAAAATCGGAAATAGAGTGCCTTAGCACTAGGCTCCCTCTGCCTAACTTGCAATATGCAGGATACAGTGTGAAGCTGTAAAATCACTCTGAAATAAGCGGAGCCACACCTTACTCAGTTCCGGTAAAATAGGACAAGTCACTTCCTTTTATATTTGTATTCCTATAAAACCAACGTAAGAACAAAATTTTAATACAAATTTTCCATCTAATACAGTATAAATGATATCATTAGACGGTTATGAACCTCCAGCCTGAGCTAACAACCCTCTTGTAACTCGAGATATCTAATATGAGGTGAATGACTTAATAGTTAATATGCTTTTCACGTGTTGATATAAACATTAATCAAATGAAATCATAATATATTATACATAATATATGAAGGAGGGAGAATTTAGGACGAATCACATTCAAAACAAAAAAAACAGTAGATATTTAGATATTTGTATAACTTATCTATCAATTAGAGGCATGTCGTAGGGTAGAGGCAGGCAACCACAACGTGTGAACGTGCGTCTGTAAACGCGACTGGGAACGGAAGTGTATTAATGGGAACGTAGTGTCTTGACAGTAGATTCCCTGATTCCCTAACCCTATCTTGCTATGTGCGGGATGCAGCGTGAAGCGTCTAATGAACCAGAACACGAAAAGTGCCATAGTAAAATTATAAATTTCTAGAATAAGATTAATTTATGACTATATATGTCAAAGTAAATATAATTACGTATCAGTCAGAATCTTGACATTATTATATATACAACGTACTCGTAATCCCCTAATTGCATTTCGTAACAAAAGTATTAATTCCCTTTTGGGGCTTCTAAGGACGTTTTTAAGTCACATGTAAGTACGTACGTATTAGAAACGAGGCTTTACTTTTGTTTGTTATCATATTTTTAGTTTATTAATATATTTACTTATTTTAAAGTAATCTAATCTTATGGTGTACTTCTTGTGCACCTGGATTTATGAAATTTTGTACAGAACTTACAGTATGACAAAACAAAAACACCTGAAATGGGTATTTCATAGAAAAAAATAGTAGATATTTATTTTTGTAGTTAATTTCATACAAATTGAGAGACTTAAAAAACCAGTTAGGTGAATTGGTTTTCTATTATTCATAAAAATACGAAATACTTCGCGTGCGAGTCCGACTCGAACTTGGCCGATTTTACATTAAAAAAAATACATATTTTCATATTCAATCTTGTAGCTCTCTCTACACTCAAAAATACAGTAATAAATTTTTAGACAAGACTCAGCTATTTTCATGTATTCCAGGCCTATTTTCATTATTTAACAAAGTAGTTACATCAGACAAATGACTGCACCGCGGTTTATTGGTGGAAGCTATAAATTATGCTATAAATAAATTTGTTTTAAAATACTCCAAATGTAGTATTTTAGTAAACTAATAGAATCGTTAGAGTTTTTAATAATTAACTTGCAATACCAAAATATACTGAAATAATCGTCGTGAATGTTGTGAGCTCGACGCGAAAACGACAGGTTGTGGGTTCGATTTCCATTCGAAGAAATGAAATATTTCATATTTTCGCTCTGGTGTCGAAAGAACACGCGGCGTTGAGTTCCACCATTCAACGGTCAAGAAATCGGTGGAAAATGGGAAACGGAAAGCTGTATAATAAAGAGCCGTGGTGTTACCTAATTACCTAAATATTTAACATGAAGCTAGTTCCACTCCAATTTTTTAGCTAATATTTACTTAGCGAAAAACAAGTTCTAGCAAAATTTTGAATCAAACTTATATCACTTTGTATACCGCTATATTTAATACCGCGGCGCGCCTTTCTTTTCAGTAACAACTAGTCATTTGCACACCCATCATCTGTTTTCTGAGCTGACCGTTGCTTTACCTTCTTCTTGATAATCTGAATGGGACTACGCTACTAACGTCCTCATGTACAAAACGTTACGTTATTAAAATATAAGTTTTCCACTACTTTATTAAGGTCCTCGCCGGTACCGAGTTAAATATGCAGCGTGCGTGCTTCATGTAAATATTGTGACCACGTGTGCACTGGGGGGTAAGGCTAAGGTTATATAGAAGGCTATGAAAATATGGCTGTGGAAAATTATTAAATATAAGTTTTTTAAATGAACTAAGATATTATGTATGTGCTATAAGAATTATAAATACCTCGCAAAGTTACCAGGAGAAAAGTTGTTATAAAGAATTGTTATACAAAAAGATTTACCTACTATTTCAAAGATTTATATTTTACGTCAGTTAAGGCCTAACGCAAAAAAATTATTAAAATTACTAAAAAAGCTAGTCAGATAATGATAAAAAAAACTGACAATGCATATTTACATATAAACATGTTTAAAATTTTATTGAATTAGTCTAAAGTTTGGTGAAAGAAATAATTTAAGAAGAGACATTTTCATATCTAACTCACTCAATCAAACTGGATTTTATTACCACATAATATAGCCTGTACGCTAAAATTGTGGGGACTTGAGGTGGATATACCTGCCACGTTAACATAGAACTGACTGACAGACACTTTTGACACTGATTTTACTTATTACTCAAGAGAACAATATTAAATAATAAATAAATTGACTTAAAAATTAAAGAAAATATATTTTATTTAAACTCCACCTATAATATCTCTATATAGCAACGTTAGCTCAACACGAAGTGAGCCTTTCAAAATAATAAAGAGGTCGCGTCACGCGCACACGGTTCCGTCTCATTACGTTGAACTGTTTCTGTTGGTAACGCTGAAATACTCGTGTGAGCACAGCTTTACGTTCATATTAGAACTTATGTTAGAGTTAGTAGATTAGATAAATATTATATTACAATACATTATTTTGATTTGATTTGATTTGATTGAGGCTGTCGTAGCGCACCGGCACAAGAGTGTGACTGTAACGCGACGGTTGTGGATTCGATTCCCACTCGAGGAAGTGATATTTATTTACTTTTTACCATTTCTTCGCTCTGGTGTCGAGAGAACGCGTGGCGTTGAGTTCTGCTACTCAACACGCCATACCTCCAGAATTTGTAATAGAGTGTGGACAAAAGCGTCTTAACACTAGGTCACCTCTGCTTATCCTTCTGTGTGCGAGGTACAGCGTGAAGCTGATTTTTTATTTTTTTTATTATACGAGTATGTTTATTTATTCGTTAAAATAATGAGCAATACAAGTGTTTTAACCGTGAAATTTATTTCGAATATTATATTGCCTTGTTATTCCATTAGTTAGCCTTTGAAGCTCTAAATCAGTGACCAGCACAGAAGCTTTTTCACTGAAAGTTCAACCTGGACATACGAAGTTGGTCGATTCCACTCCATCGAGTGTCAGAGAGCATATAAAGCCTTTGTTTCTGCGTACGATTTGTTATCAGTGGTATCAGTTTTGTGCCATAGAATTTCCGAAGATGTCGGCAATTCTATTTATATTATATCAGAAAACCTGATAAGTAATATATAAATAATCTAAATGTCTATATCAAAATAACTATTACAATGATGTTGTTATTTTTCCTAGTTTTTTCATTAATTATTTATTGTATTTGTACCTATTTTATTTTTCTGAAAGTAATCGTAATTACGCATATCATCGTATAACGTACAAAGTACCAGTTTCATATTATATATTATAGATAATTTATTGTATAAGTATAACAACTTTTTGTATATAAGTGGAAACTTAGAAGTAAAGAAATTTTGAATTTTTTTTCTTAAAATACTGGAAAAAATATTTTAAGAAAAAAAACTTAAGTGAAATAATTCAAAAACACCGGTATTAGTGCTTTGTGAATATTATTTAGCATACCTTATTACATCATTCATATAAACATATGTGGAATCGGAAATTATAAATATAGAGTGTCGCGTACACTCTATATTTATAATTTCAAAGAGTTTGTATATATATTATATAAAGCCCTTTATAACATATATTCACCTGGTCTATTACCTATATTTAGTATTTTATATATACCTATTCAAGTCGACGATCGCTGGAGCCGACACGTGTTATAGAGAAGCGCTAGAGGGAAGTGTGGTGTACGACACGGACGGCGTAGTGCATGTCTGCCGGTATGGTCGATGCTCGACGAGGGCGCGAGCAGTGGACAGCGACAGGCTGATAAAAATCCACTAAAAATACCCGTTTCCGTTATATTTTCAATAAATCCTTTGTTAGTTACTCCTTTACAATCGCTAGCCAACCTATATACCAAATTTCAACTTCCCAAGTCCAATAACATTGATATTATTTAAAAATAAATAATAATTTTAAATATTTATTTAAAAATGAATAAGTAATACTATTAATTTTTACATTCGCATCACGTTTCCTTAAACACATACGTATATTTAGGAAGGTATATCTAAATAATTTCCCGCTCTCAAACTACCCCTAATTTGAAAAACTCTCGTCGTAAGTGTTGTGTACATTGAGGGTGATAAATTTATGTAAACGGTCATAAAATTGATCAGCCACTTTAGGGTTTGGGTACATTGACCCTTACAAGTGCCATTAAAATGTCTGCTTGTGAATTTCTATAATTACTCATACTCGTATTTCTTTTTTCGCATCACGCGTATCTAAAGCTAACTTAAGACTTCCAAAGAATTTTCAAAATATTGTTTGTTAAGTAGGGGACTAGTAGTAGTGGGAAGCGGAGTGTCTTAACACAAGACTTTCTCTCTTGCCCCACTACTAGCAGGATACAGCGTCAAGCATAAAGAAGAAAAGAAGAACTAACGGACTCCATATCGTGATTTCACTTATTTGAAAATGTCTTACTCTAAATTCACAGCGAGCTAATAAAACTAATCGAAATATAAGCATTATATTTGCAGTTCGACGCTGTTCCATTATATCACGAAAACCTCACTATTTATATAAAAAAGAGAGAGAGAGGACAGATTAAGATTAAGAAAAAAAAATCTCTATTCTTTATTTATTTAAAGTCAAAAAATATAAACATAATCACCATCACATCCTTTATATAAGATAACAGGTCTCCCATAGTAATAGCTATTGTCCTGCGATAATGTCATGTATGCGATACATTGTTGAGCATGAATTAATATAATCGTGGAATGCGGAATGTTGGCTATACAAGTGTTATAAATGTTGTTGTTTTGTTTTGAAATTGTATATGTATGTCTGTCTGTCTGTTTGTGTAATATGTGCTGGAAATAACACCTTAACCAAATTTTAATGTCAGTTGTAAAATATATTTTGGTTTTGATATGGTAAATCTAAGTTTTTTTGGATAGATTTCGATTATTTTTTATTAAATTAGATTCATATATTGATATCATTTTGTAAAAATCTATGTTGTTATGGTTTTTCTTTGTGAAAACTACTAAACAAACAAATACTAAAAGTTAAATGAGTTCACTGCAATACAATAAGTGAAAACTGTGTTTAAATCGCTTAATTCGTTTCTGAGCTTTTTGATTAGCATGCAAAAGCTTATGCACACACAAAGAAGACGACAACAGGCGAATAGACAAACAGACAAAAAACACATTGTTTTGGGTTCTATTTCGTTGATATACACATAATAATAGTCTCTCTTATACATATTTACAAATATCTTCCATGTACAGACAGCCATAAGTAATTTTTTTTATTACATGTACATTTCAGGGAGTTCTAAACGATCGTCTATTTTATATGTACTCGTACATTCAAGGTTAAAAAAAATGCCCGCATGCATTAAAAATGTAGTACATATATACTTTTGCTTCTTTTCAATTAGAAAAAAGCACTATTATAAAACTTTATCATTTTAATCAACGTGTACGCACAATATTTTTTTTACCTTCACGTTATAGAGTAGCAAAAAATATAAATAATCCATTTCCCCGATGGAAATTCGAAAGAACAACCATTGTGCTTAAAATTTAATATAATAATATTAGAGATACAATATAGTATACATATTGTATACAATTATATATGAGTGTCCCGGAATGCCACACGTGATGCCATCGCTCACCACGAATTAGCGCGACCGCAGTAAGAACGCGAGGTATGCGCGTTCATATACGAATTATGACGGAATGTTGTAGATTTGTAAAAGGTATTTATTTTGGGTGTAAATCCGCGTTAAACTTTGCTTGTTTATATGAATATTTCGGGGCTCGTAAAAGGGTTGTCGTTTGGTATGTCGCGTGGTGTCATATCATTGGTTGACCTGATTTGGAAGACGGAATTGTCTTTAAGATGACATTGTTGTACATAGTGTTGAGATGAACTGAATTCTAAAAGTAATGATTTTGGGTTCCAATCTTATATGTTTTAGAACTTGTTGTTTGTATTTAGAAACGTATAAAATTTAAATATAGCGGGATTCGAATCCTAAATGGGTGCTGATAATAAAAATAAGTTGTTGCTTGATGAGAACATATGACTTGAATCGACAGATACGAGTCCAGATGGAAAAACTAATTTTTTATTTCACATTTCTAAATATTTTCAGTGTGTATTGCAAAATATATTTAGAGCAGCAAGAATGAGGAGAGAACCTTATATCTCAACTTTACCTAAATTCAAGACATTGCTTGTTGATTGGCAGCACTGAACGCCATACTTTATCTGGTCGAAGCTGGAGAAGTTTTCCACTGTAGCCCCTACGAGCTTCAGTTTTACTTTTTCATCTGACTTTTTGAAGATTTCTAAGGAAAAGTCAACAAAAATACCCGTAAGCGTAACCCGACCTTTTACTTTAAATACATACGTTGTACATAATATATTCACCATATAAAGAATATATGAAGAATTCCATTGAAAATTACATCAACCTGTATACATCAGCGATTTCGAATAAGAATTTCTACTGCGGCTTATGTGACCAAAGTATTCGAGATATTTTTGTTTAACATGTATTTTATATTTTGCCTTGACATCGTTGGTATTATAAACAATTTATTGATTGAATATTCGTCTTTAATATTCAGTTATTATATTATTAGCTGTGGTTTGTGTACTAAATAGTTCTGCTATTATTGTATAAAAACAAGACACTGTAAAAATATTTTATTTGTGTAAGTATTATTCCTTTATATACATTCGTCGAGTAAAATACTAGAAATACTAAAATCCCAAGAGGTTTTTAAAATAACTAAGTGAGTTTTGCATAAAATGGAACATTTAGAAATCGAGGGTAAATTCTTATTCTTAGAAACGTATTTATATAGCGTTGTAATATCAAAACATTTTTTGTGATTTCCCATTTATTATAACGTTTAGCAGTGAAGGCTGAGAAAGCCTGGTGTCAAGAGACTTCAATCTCTATTTTTCCCTTAAATCTGAGAACCGTGAATACGTTTTTAGTCGAAAATTAAAGGGGATCAGTCATGTCTAGTTTCTTATCTTCACGCTGTATCCCGCACATAGTAGGGTACGCAGAGCATAGGGAACCTAGGGTAAAGACACTCTGTCGCCAATGAGAATCATAGTTATGTTTTATTGTATTATGGAACCTTATATAAATTCACATCAGTATTGTAATGATTTTGTGTAATGAGTTTTTATATTCGCAGTAATTTATTATAAAAATGTAATTCAACCTCTTTGTTTGATAAAAAGATATGTTTGAAAATATGTTTATAGAATTACGATCGCATGTCAATTGTTAAAGGACGCTTGATGTGGTCGTGAAAAATTAGGGCCACTTTTGGAATTGTAGCCGAAATAGAAAGACGTCCTAAAGAATAACATATTGTAATAGAATTTAAGTAAATATTGTACAGCCGCAACGGTATCTGACTCTGAAGGAAATATAAGTTCTGTAAAAGCATTGAAGTATATATGATTTTCATTACATATCAGAAGTGTGGTCCCCGTCTTAAAGCGAGGTACGTACAAGCAAACAAGAAGGAGCTACCTGTAGTATGTATAGTTTTTGATTGTGAATTTAATAACTTTAGAATTGTGTGTGTTGAGTATAAGGATAAGTAAATAGAGATAAGTAAGTACTAAGTAGATTGGGATAGCTGGGCCGTATAAGCGGTGAGCGGGCCGTATAAGCGGAGAGCGATTCCTAGATAAGCCGTAGCTGGGCCGTATAAGCAGTAGCTGGGCCGTATAAGCAGTGAGCGGGCTGTATAAACGGTGAGCAGGCTGTATAAGCGGAGAGCGGGCTGTGTAGATAAGCGGTGAGCGGGCCGTAGTTGAAAAGTAGATAATTTTATGTGTTTTAAATAACTGCGCTTGCTTGTTCGTGGCTGGTTGTGGCCGCGGGATGTCAGGCGTAGTGCGTAATAGTATTTGTAGATAATGTGAGCTTAAATTGATATTTTTGGTGTATTTATATTGGTTATTTTAGTAAAATTTTTTTTTTTATTCAGTTTGACTTTAGATTTGTTGATATTTTGATGATAGAACGAAACGAATCTAGAAAAAAATTTTAAAGAAAAGATTTTAAGTACAGTTTTGTGAATTCACTATAAGAATTTATTTATTGACGTTTTGACGACGAAAATAATTTTAGAATGACATTTAAAAGAAAATGCTTTTTGATTTGACAATATAAAAACGTCATTTTATTTACAAAGATTATTTGTTTTTAATGAAATTTTTTGCATTAATTTGAGGGACATGGAGTCGTATGATGTGTATTAGACCCTAGAGAAACTACCCAATGAAATGAGCGCAATGAGAATGAGAAAATGCAAAACATTAGAAGGTCTTCGCGGCCGTAAGAGTCGTCGACATCTTCTGATGAGGGGTTCGTCTGATGTGGTGAAACGTGTCAGTGATATAAAGAGTCGCAAAGGAACTTTTTACTGGTATACAAAGGCAATGTTCACATTTATATATTTCTGTGTAATAGATAAGTATTAAAGTCTTAATTTAGTAAATGATGTTATGGAAGTTAATAGATCAATACCTACAATTAAGGTATTACATATATAAGGAATACATAAAATTGGTTTAGATAATTAAATGAATGTGCTGAAATGTATAACTACGATGAGAATTAGATTATAAATTTTTCTCTTTTGATTTTAATGGGTCTTGCAAGAAATTGGTTCTTATCGACAACTAAAGTTGAAAAATTTAAGGCTAATACTATGTGATATAAGAAAATACGTGAATATTTCTGTAATAAATTCCTTGTCTTAATAGATGTGACTAAAGTGAAAGAAATATTTATTGATTGTGTTAGAATATGAGAAGTAGTAAAAACCAGAAGATTTATTGATTTATCTTAGCTCCTGTCATGCATTTAAAGTAGAAAATAGTCTCAATCGCGTATCAGGTCAGGATTAGTATCAAGATCAGGTGACGTCTCAGTGTTGTAAATATCATAAGTCATACTTGTGTTGGTTTGATCTGCTAGTTCAAAATTTTATATATTTAAATATTTTTTTTATGTAACTTTTACTATCAATTATTATATATCAACAAATATACTGAAAGAGATTAATAGAAAAGCGAAAAGAAAATCACAACATAAGGTACTGCCACCAGTGACCTACAATTATAGAGATTTGTTTTTAATTTTAGTGAAGAAGGACCTAACTAAATCCATATATGAGCCTTGCTCTCATTTAGTACAATATGTATTTATAATATATGTATTTTTGCCATTTTCTTTAATAACGAATTGAAACGTACATAGAGTGCTTTAATATCAATATCTGCATGTTTTAAGCTAGTTAATTTAGTCAATATGTAAGCTAATATTAAACTTACACTTAGTTTCTTTTCATCTCTTGGACCTCTATCCATAGGAAGAGTCACGATCACTCAATTTTTGAAAATTTATCTGATAACTAGGCAGGCATTAGCCCTGATTTAAACTTGTATAACAAAATAGAGTTACGTAACTTGCTATTTGCAGATGAGATTAGTCAGATTTGTCCAGAAATATGTTTACTCTTACAAACTCGAAACCTTAGCAATTGTTAAGCTCGCAAAAGATCGCAATTTGTTGCTGTTAGTTAGTTTATAATAGTTTATAATGGTAATTGCTACGTACGATGTTATTTTAATTTAATGCGATTTAGTACCCTATATAACATGGTTGTCATAAATTAGTTTATTTTCGTCCACAACGGAATATCGATTAACGAACTATCACCGCATTGTTAACGTTGTTTTAAAAAAAATATTTATATGTTGAGAATTAAATTTTTAGGCAATTCAATAAAAGTCAGTTTGCAGCAATTTTGTCGAGCAAACATGCTTATAATTAATATAATCTTTTTGTTCATAAACTAAGTCTACTCATTAAGCGTAAATGGGCAACAAAGGTTTCTAAATTTATCTTAAAAAGTATGTTAAAAGAAATTTTAAAAAAGTCAGGAAAGATCCTTAGGAAATTAATAGGGAAGATAATAAGAAAATTAATAGAAAAAAAAAAAAAGATTTTTTTTTTGTAACATTATGTATACACAGTACTATTATATGGAAAATTCTTTTTATTTGTATAACTCAGTCTTAAAAATTATTTTTAGCTTTTAAAATATCTCATCCTTGATATTTTTATCTAAATTCAGTACGTTTTCAAATATAAAAATTTACGGTAAAACTTACCATGTTCAAATTGAGTTACTCAGAATTGGTCAAATCTTGAAAGAATAAACTTTACAACTTTGTATCAAATATGTTTTTAAATCACTTTTATACAAAAATAGTTCAAAGATCGTTTCAAATATTTCAACTATAGCTAACTCTCTGTTCATTTCGTTCCGTGGTAGGGTCAGACATTTAAGTTCTTGAGCAGTTCAGGGTACACGTTGTACCACTTAATTTAAATTGGCACGTTCATATTGGAGAATTTTGAAATCATTGTAAACTCGTTATTGCGTTTTTCATGAGGCTAATCTTAAAATAACGTAAGAAATTATTTAGTATTTTTCGCCTTATAGTTGTAAAAACTCAACATAGCCGTTTTTTTTTGTCATATCAATGGCACGACGCTGAATTCTATTGAATGTAATGTTTTCAAACGTTTTAAATCCCAGCTAAAAGCACACAGGCTCTGAGAATATCTATTTTGTATGTACACATTATAACCATTAAGAAGAAATTTTGACAAATTTTAATCCTAAAGGGATGACATGGGGGTGAATGTTTGCTTGAACACGTTTTCGTTTTCACGTTTTTCACGGCTTATTAGAATTTACCCGTAAACTGAAAATAACTTTAATAATTTTAATAATTAATATTAGTTAATAAATAATATCTATATATATTTGTTGATATTGGAAATTGTATTGTTATAATTAGTTTTTCTATACAATATAATATTAGTATATGTTTGTGAATAATTGATACTCATCACACCACAATCCACACCAGAAGCACCAGGTACCCTACAAACATCACATGCAGTAGATTTTCATGATCTTCTAGTTCACATTCACAATTTACAAATCTATTCATTTTCACTGCAAAACACATTAAATGTACGTATAAGGGGAAGACGGTAGAACTGTATTGCCTTAAAATTGCCTGGTAGAGATCGCTTATAGAGATCGATTAAATATATATATTTTCTTTATTTTATAGTGTATCTTTATTATTATTATGAGATTACCAATATAATAGTTTCAAATATCAATATACTATTCTTATTATTTTATATATTTAACAATGAAATCAAAGTATTGGCGGAAAATTTAACCGAAACTTAATATACAAAACACAAATAGCAAAATTTTATACACTATAAGGAAAGAAAAAAAATAACAATAATACGAAAAGAAATGTTATAAAGACAGCCGACTGGTAACTTTATAGTAATATACTCAAACTCGCAGGTCCGCGCACGGGCAATATGCCTTCTGCGGAGATATTATAATTGTTTCGAGTTAATCGGGAAACTGGTTGCCCTTTATCCTGGACATAGAGCGGGTGGACTGAGTAACCCAATCTTATGAACGGGGTGTAAGGGTTCCTATGTTGATTTGTGATCTCGTTTGACTATGTCATAATATCTGTAACTGAATTACACCTGCTAATAAATAAATAAATAAAATAAATAAATACGTATAGATAAACAAGCATGTAGCGAGTTGACGTTAGAACATAATATTTATATTTGTTTTTGCTTATTGATGTGACATTAAGTTGAAACTAAAAAAAAATACTCTATATATTTCCTTGCTTGCAAGTGTTCTTAATCTCAGGATAAGCGTATACAAGCGCACAGACAAACAACACAAATCGACAAAACAGACAGACAATATTTAAAAAGAATCTTGCGTTATTGATAGTTCCTCTTATTAAAGGTAGATTTCCTTTTATTTCTTGGAGGATCTTCAGCTTCACTTTCAGCGATAAGTTACAAATTTGTTATAAGTATGTGGGTAAAGCACTGAGAATTCAAAAAAATCTTCTGGTCTCAGAAATATTGTTTTTTATGAATTTATATGCGAGGTCTTGAATTTTTATTATCAGAAATTATCAGAAATATTGTTTTTTTATGAATTTATATGTGAAGTCTTGAATTTTTATTATCAGAAATTCAGTCAGAAATTATCAGAAATATTGTTTTTTATGAATTTATATGTGAAGTCTTGAATTTAATGTGAATTTTGTTAGATAATATGAGATTGTAGTACTCGTAGCTCTATAAGACGCGATCGTTTAATTATATTAGTGGTTGTTACTTATTGGTAAGATAGGCGATTAAGACCTCGGTTAAGTTTTGAGGATACAGCATCTATGATACTGGAGGAAGATAACGTAAGAAGCATCAGGAATCCATATGATGTTAATCACAGCCTACAAAACGAAGGAAGTATGGAATGAGTTTTTGAAAAGAGTGATGTCAATTAGGCCGAGAGACAATATTAATAAATGTACCTGTTATTTGTAATCGACCGAATGTAATGATTAGAGTATAACATATTGTTGACGTTTACTGGTTTAGTGAGTAGTCGTGCGTCAGGAGACTGCACGAAGTAGGATGGCCGAATGTAATGATTTTGTGTAATGAGTTTTTATATTCGCAGTAATTTATTATAAAAATGTAATTCAACCTCTTTGTTTGATAAAAAGATATGTTTGAAAATATGTTTATAGAATTACGATCGCATGTCAATTGTTAAAGGACGCTTGATGTGGTCGTGAAAAATTAGGGCCACTTTTGGAATTGTAGCCGAAATAGAAAGACGTCCTAAAGAATAACATATTGTAATAGAATTTAAGTAAATATTGTACAGCCGCAACGGTATCTGACTCTGAAGGAAATATAAGTTCTGTAAAAGCATTGAAGTATATATGATTTTCATTACAGTATTAATACTGTAGCATGGGTATAACGAGCGAAGAGAGAAGAGACATATTTAGTTCATATAGTCAATTAGCTTTATTAGCCGGACCTGGTTCTAGTTTGTACTGAAGTGTGAATGTGAATTTATTACAGCTATTCTATGTTTGACATGTGATATTTACTTAAGCGTTCCTTTCGCAGTTTCGCTCTTATTATCTCTACAATGTGTAAATTAGGTGAAAATATTTAAAAGAAAACTACATTTAAAAATAATAATAAACTTAATTATAAAGTTATTTTCTTTTTCTTTTTTCAATTATAGTGTTCAATTAACAAAACATCTATCTATGGTATATATATATATATATCTATGGTATGTGAATCTGATAGTATTTATATATATAGAAGGATATAAATGTAAAAATGATATAAAGGAAAATGACTATTTAGCATTATGTACTAAACTATCCTTGATCTACTCGAGAAGACGTATAAAGAATATATAAGTACCTACATACATATAGTTACATTTACTTTAAAAAGAAGTTAGAAATTTTATTCTACAGTAAGAATAAACATGCGTTGCATTTACAATTCAAACTTAAACCGTTTTTATGTCTTGGCTACTTTGAATTTATTTAAGTTCAATTTATTAAGAGCTTTCTTAGAAGATGACCTACTTTGTGATAAAAATGAAAATCATAACAAAGGAGTTGCTTCGGGGCATTTTGTTTTACAGAACTGTCGTCATATTTCAGTCATTTTAAATAAATAGTATTCAATGATAATATCTTTTTAGTTTTAGTTTTTTTTTTATTATTTTGGCTTTAAATCAAGTCTGGTGCTTTAAGAGTTAATGCGAAAGTTGGTAGGAGGAAGGGTGAACGAACAATATAATATTTAAATGTATTGTTGTATTGTTTATAAGATAAGTAAGTCAGATGGATTTTAACATTTTTAAAATCACATACACTTAATAATTATTCTCTTTATCAAAATTTATAGTATGATATGATGAGAAGTAAAGATTCTTTGTGGATTTACCTTAAAATGAGTAAAAGTGTAAGTTTGTTTTATAACTGTATTACAAAATTTAGAATGAGAACTGAACCCTCAACTTATGGCGTTTACAGTTACACGCTGGCTTCAAATATTTCTTTAGGGAAATATATATATACACAGTCAGTCTGTTTTTCTTAATGAATAAGTAAAGCCTAAAATATAAATAGCAGGGTATCGTCGAGACACATCGCTGGACGCCAGATGGGTCGTAGTTTATGGAAGCACTTTATAGTTATCACTTTAAAGGAGGGCCGTGACAGTCCGAATCATTGCCACATAAGACATTTTTATTTCCGCCATTTTGTACGGATGACACATAAGTAAGTAAGTAAGTGAGTAAGTGTGGGTGATTTAGATAAGGGGTGTAATGAATTGAGTTTAAAGTTTCTTAAGTTGTGTATGTGTTAAGTTGTACGGTTTTACTATGAGGACTTATTTTTCTTTAAGTTTTTTAAGATAAATTGGTTTTGTTTTAACATTTTAGTTTTTTAAGTAAAATGAATGTTGTGAGATATGTTTATTATTGTAACTATATTATTATAACTATTTGTTATAATAATATAGTTACAATAACTATATGTATTTATATTATAACTATATGTATTATTATAACTATTATTGGCTTAAGGTTTTTATCAATTGATGTTATTATATAAACATATATTAGAACACATACGAAAATCAGTAAAATAAGTGTTATATTTCAGTTTCTAATAGTCAGCTTCACCTTCTATTTCGTTCCGGCGCATTGCATGGTTTGAGAGATCCTAATGTCAACAAATATATTCCTCGAAATATAATACATGAATTTAAAACTTTTACTTACAGCCCTCATTTAACTACTACTTATTTAATGTACATTAAAATATTTAAAAAAATAAGAATATTATTCAATATATAGCTTCACGCTGTATCCCGCACACACCAGGTTAGGCAGAGGGAACTTAGTGTTAAGACACTTCATTCCCCACTTTCTCCGAATTCTGGAGGCATTGCGTGTTGAGTGGCAGAACTCAACACCGCACTTTGCCTCGACACCAGAGCAAAGAAATGGAAATATAAATGTTGATAAATATTTAACTTCCTCGAGTGTGGATAGAACCCACAACTGTCGTGTTACAGTCACACCCTAGTGGCGCTGCGCTACGACGGCCGCTTTCATATTTTTATATACAACGAGAGCCCCTCTTGGCGGTCGTCGACCGTAAATGTGACGGTTGTGAGTTCGATGCTCACTCAAAGAAATATTTTTATTTTCAGACTCCCAATATCTTGAAAATTAGATTTTTTCCATCATTCTACAGCAATATACAGCATGATACAAAAAAATATCCATAATTTCTCCTTAATAAGAGTTCTATACTTTTCAAGTAACAAAAATATATTAAGGAAAAGAGGAAGTTCCTTATATATTACATGCTGGTTATATAGCCAGTGTCACCGAGGGCTAATCCTCGAAGCTTCAGACAGACTTCCTGCACAGTCTCACCGTCTGCGGTCTCTCAAATGACACTTCGGAATGATGAATCAGCGAACTCGTATAACCTTTTAGTTCGTACGTGCCTAGCTTTAAGCTGTACTGACATATAAATAGATATTTTATTATATTCTTAATGGGGGTAATGAATAGTTTTATTTTCTCGCTCTGTGACAAGACAAAGCTTGGCGTTGAGTTTCGTCAATCAACAAATAATATAATCTCAAAAATTGGAAGGTGCGTGGAAACTAAAGTGACTTAATACTAGATAAAAAGGGTCGGCGTTTAGTTTCACTAATTTACATGTTATATTTCAAAAAGCACAATATGGAGACTTATAACAATTTATTTTGTTCTTCTAAAAAATATAATATAAGGAACACTTATTATATAAATTTTAATATGAAGTTAACAATTTTCATTATTTTATTAGACTAAGAAATTGTTAACATTGACCGTTTAAATGTCAAATGTGCTAGGGATCTTTAAGACCTGTCAGTAAAAAAATGATAGACTTTCTTGTATAGAACAAAATTTAATCAAAGTTTTCTAATATTTCTCTTGAAAATAATGTTTGAAAAATATAATAGCTTGTTACAAAGACAGCTATTATCATCTCCTTTAATTTTCTAAAATGAAAGGACACAAAAGCCACATTTGTACTAGCATTCTTTTCGAAATTAAGTATAGTGCTTTTTCTATTTAAATACCAAAGGTAATGATAATTGTAGGTTCAATCCCAAAAGTAAAAATTAAAGTATTTTTTTTTTTAATGTACAACAGATCTTTATGTAAGTACAACATTTTTTAGCTTCACGCTGTATCCCGCATGTAGCAGGGTAGCGATAGTGACACTTCCGTTCCCGACTTTCCGTTGAATTCTCGGGCCATTACGTGTCGTTGGCGTTGGTCATTGTGACCATACGTACGTGTCACCGCGATTTGTATCGTTATAAAAGCAGTGAAAATAAATAATAATCCTTCAACTAGGAATCGAACCTTCACGCCACGACGAAAATTTTCGTCTTTCAGGCAGCTTTTATGTAGTTTTTGTTTCCTGATCGACATATTAATATTTATCGTATATAAGTCGTGGCTAACATTCAGATTCCCGCTTCCCACCAATAGCTCGATGTCCAATCAACCATTTTTACAGCCATTTTGCTATGCATTACATTGGAGACCGTTAATTTCGTATTTTATGTAGTAATCGTAAAAAGGGATTAGATTTTTATAGAGAGCAATGAAAAAATCATTGCGTTAGGAATGTTGTCGTTAAAACTGTGGTACATACATACTCTTATTTATGTAAATGGCGGATGTATCTTAAATAATACTAACTTGAACCGTGGCTTTACCGGCTCTCTCAAATGGAAATATTGATAGTTCATCACATTTTCGAAAACTCTCTTGTTTTCGTAATTCTTTTGATAGCTACATTTCACCTACTTTTAGCGTTGAAGTTGACCAAACTGTACAGTTCTAGGAGATATCGCAGGAGATATCGCAGCAACTGTGTCAAGTATTTTCATCACCGATACCGCAAAATCTAAAGACAAAAGTCTTTAACGAGTGCGTCCTACCAGATATATGGAGTCGAAACGTGGACACTGACAGTGCGACTGGTCCACCACATTAAAGTTGCTCAGCGAGCTATGTACAGAGCTATGTATGCTTGGAGTATCTCTGAATGATCAAATTTGAAATAAAGTAAACCAGCAGAGAATGCTATCGATATAATCCAAATAAATAACATAAATGCGTTCTAGAGTAGAGCTTCAGATTCAGCAAGCAAGCTTCAGCAGCAAGCTTTTTACTTGCAAAATGTAATACAATCACAAAAGATTAACATTTATTAAGTGTTAAACAGTATGAATAGTCGAAATGCATTTAAATAATATTCAATAAAGTTGAAGCGGGCGAAGCCGCGCGCTTATTGCTGCGCATGAGTATAAATATAGATAATTTAATGTTTAGCTAAAATGACTGTTATTCGATCTTGCCTTACCGAATTACTATAATGAAAATTTTACTACTGTTATATGCGTTCATTCCAATGAAATAAGTTTTTATAGTTTAAGATTTGAGTAAATTATGGCATCTAAATTTTTTAATTTTGCCTGTTATTTATTAAGAATAGATAAAATATATTATATAAATATATATAATTTTTATTGTTTTTGTTTAATTTATATAAGAATTATCCCACTTTAATATTGAAATTTAAAATGGTTTATTTTTAAAATGTACATTACGGTAAATTAATAATTACACATATATCGTATAAAAATTTCTAATAATAATAATATGGCCCATCTTTTTTTCCAATTTTTCACCTTGAAATACATAGATCTCAGGGCTCCATTCAACAAATAGAACAGAGAAAACATCCAATTAAACAGCTTACAAAATCCATTTTAAAATGACTTAACTTGTCACGTAGTGTCATCGAATAATGAAATTACATCCATGCATTATTCATAGAGCTTGCCTACTTATCTAAAACTTTCCACACCGGAGTACGTACGGACAGTCAGAACTTTATTGAATAACTGATGACCCGGCGAAGTTGGTCGTACCTTGTCTCTCTTTGCATAAACAACACGTATTTAAGGATTTTCAAATGCCTCTCCAGTAAATAGAATGGAGTTTATATTTTTAATTAGCCACCTAGAAGTTTATAATTAATTTCCTTGGAGATGTCTGTTAATTAGGTGTGCTTTTGTCGTTCTATATATATAATATTGTATGAGAGGAAAAAAGAGTAAGGCTGTCGTGCCGTAGCGCTCTGTCCACTAGATAGTTAGTTGTGGGTTCGATTTCCACTCGGAAGAATGGATTATATTATGTTTCAAGAATAAGGACAACGGAGTGTTTTGATAGTCCTACTTGCCTACCATGCGAGATACAGTGTTAGGATATTTTTTATTTTTATTTTCAAAATTATAAGCTATAGTCTTTGTGTGCGATTTTTTAAAATAAGCAGAAAATGAAGATCGGAGTGACGTAAATCTCTGCTTTCTGCACATAATACTATTATAAAAAAGTGAAGAATAATCAATTTTTGTTTTTATTCTTATACAGGATGTAGATATAGCAGCAATAGCATAGTATTAAAAATTCAATATAAAATTTAGTATGACGCATCATGGGCGCTTTGACGTGATTAATGGTGGGTACAAATTAAAATTCTGCTTGAAGAAACGTTGACATTTAAAATATTCATATTTATTTTTACCGCTTAGGGTACGCTATATGCTATAGCTAAATATAATAGACTAGAGAAGAAACTACTCCACAGTTCATAGGTAGGTAGTTGCCCATCGAATTGCAGGGTGAGGACTTGAGGAGCTCGGATCGTTTTCTAGGACTTGCATCATACCTTCGATCTCTCTAAATCATCAATTCTTAAATCAAATTTCATGAAATGATATCTTAAAACATAAAAAAATCCTCTTATTAATGACTTCCCCTTGAAAAGTAAAAAAAAAGTATCATTTTTTTTCGTGATAAAAGCAAAATGATATCATGAGTGGACATGAAAATCATGACTAAACTACTTTTAATATGTTTGTAGTTGTACTATTGTGACGTCATAAGCATACTGAATTGCAATTTAACGAAATAATATGCGTAGTAACAAAACATTAAACTTATTTTTTAAAGAGAAAAGGTTCCCTTAAAATATCACCTTCCTATTGTCTCCGTTCTTCCTTCCCGTCCTTCTATCTGTCCAAGGAACACTTGGAGATATCGGGTTGAAATCCAAACCATATACATTATAAAAAACGCACACTATAAAGGGAATCAAAATTAATAAGATACTTCCGGTTAACTTAACTTGTTAAGGAAAAATCTGAAAACTATACATTTGTAGTTAAATCCTAAAAAATAATATCCTTAAAAGGGAAAATTTGGTATTAAAGCCGCTAGTTGAAGTGAGATAATAGATAAAGGGCTCAGGGTAAGCTAAGTCTGAACTTCAGAAAAACCTCGGGACTCAAACTTTTGTACGGAACCCTCGGTGGGTGAACCCGACTCTAGCGTGTTGTGTATAAAGAAATTGACTACACTACTACGACTACATACCTATCGGCAACAAATAACCTGGTGTTAAGACACTCCATTCCTCACTTACCAACTAAATGTCGAAATTCGAAAAACAGGTATTGACACTATATATATCATACGTATTTGATAATTTTCTCACACCGTACACTCGTAGAGTAAACCAGTCCGCGGTTAATTACACAGTGGGCTTATTGTGACGTCATAAACAAATCAAACGGCAATTCCGCGTAACTACATCCGTGGACGGCGTCATACGCTCTCCCTGATGATATATTACCAAATTACCGCCTATTTACTTCATTTGTTGGTTCAGAAATTATATGAATTAGATTTTAAATGAATTTCGCTTTTGATTATGTTTTGTTTGTTGCTTATGGAGTGGTGGGTATAGCGTGTCTGATTAGGTTGTATTATATATTATAATACGTGATGGAGAACAGAGTTATAGTATATTATATGGTCAAAAGGTGAGTTCTTAAGCCTCGTAACGTTATTTTCGTATATGGTTTTAAATATTTTTATTTTGACAAAAAATAACACTAATTAATATGAGACATATCAATTAGTTTTATATAGTATTATGTACAATATGTACATATTTAAGTTATTTTCGTACTATCAATGTTTTCATTTAGAAAGTTTCGTCAAGCGGCTCGTTGGTCTAGGGGTATGATTCTCGCTTTGGGTGCGAGAGGTCCCGGGTTCAAATCCCGGACGAGCCCTTCTTTTTTTTTTAAACTACTTTTATTTACTGTAACATTACGCATGTATTAATTTTATTGACATCTTATTTATTTAATATATTTTCAATTACATCTTATTTACTTATTATAATTTTATATTTTTAGTACTAGTTGAATTTTCATACAAGCTTTTTAAGTATCATAAAATCAATATTTTTGTATGTTTTAACTTGGAAAGATATTAATAAAGAAACAATTTCTTACCGTAATATACTGTATCTTATACTATGAGTATATAGAAGGAATCTAATGTTTAGACCAACATTCTGTTCCCCACACAGTGTCCAATAGTTGAGTGGCGGAACTCTACACCGCGCTTTGTCCTGTTACCAGCACAAGAAAATAAAAATAATCATTCTTCCGAGTAGCATGAAGATGTGAAATGTAAAATAAAGTGATAATTTTATTAAAGCATTTTCACTAGATATCTCACGATATTGTTACAACCGAAAACGGAGAGAAATTCAATTTTTTAATTCCTCTCACTTTAACCTTACACAAGTATAATACAATTTTTATAACAATTACTTGACGTTTTCTCCAGCTTTTCCCCCTAGTTGCTTTGTCAGCAGAAACGAGGCTCTATAACCCCTGCCCTTGAAGTACTTATATGATACTTAAGTCCCCTCAGCTGGGGGGAAATTAAAATTCCTAAAAATAAGTAGTCAGCGTTACTAACCTGCAAAACACGTTATCCCTAATTTGGCAAAAATTTAAGAATAGAGGTTCTTTGTTATAATATATTATTATATGCTTGCTATATTTTTCTATGATAATAATATTATATTTTATGTTATAGAGCTATAGAGAAAACATTTGTTTTTTTTTTTTTTTTCAGGCAGGGAACTTAGATTTAAGACACTCCGTTCCCCATTTTATGCCTATATACATTACATTAATCCGAGTGGAAATGGAACCTACAACCGACCTGTACCGCATATTGCAGAGTAGCCAACGGGGATATGGGAACCTAGTAGTCACTGCGTTCCCATTAAGACAATTCCGTTCCCCACTTTATGTGTTGAGTGGTGGAACGCTGTATTTTACCTCGTTACCATAGCGAGGCATTGAAAATATTAAATAATTAATTTCCTCGAGTGGGAATCGAATCCACAACCAGCCGCGTTTACAGTTGCACACTTGTGTCTCTACGTCGCGACTGACCTCTACAATGATATAAGTTATTATAATTTATGAAGCTGTACAGTTATCGTAGTTTTTACGAGCACTAGTGCTTAGAAGCGCCATTACAGTTGTGTTCCAGGTTATAAATTGTATAGAAATTTCTTTACAGCACTGACTGCGTGGGAGTAACTACATTCTAGTCAATAAGGAAAGTTGTGAGAGTTACGTTACTAGTCTTAGTGGTTCTAACGCTATATGCAACGATACGTAATTTAAATTATATTAAAATATTTCATTTAATTTATAATGTAGGTGTATTTAGTTAGTTTTGTGCACCCAAAGGACTCCGTTTTCGGCTCGTCCGTCTTTCTGTGTGACGCTGTATCTCATAACCTGCGATAGTTAGACTACTGAAATTTCCAAGCATGATGTATTTCTGTTGCCGCGAAAAAAAATATTTTTTGTTAATTTAGATAAAACATTATAAAGAACTCTGATATGAAGTACGTTATTAAATAAATAAGAAGAGGGTGACACATTCACAAGAATTTTTAGATTATTATTAATTAAAAATAACCCTTTTAATTTGTATTGTAATCCCTTGGTAGTTCAGTTAAGTCAAGATCAAAAAACACTAATATAATATTTTAAGAGGACAACGAAACCTTTTGCAAATGAGCTTATTAGTTTGGTAATATTATTTCCTTACCTCATAGGCTTTAAGTAGTAGAAAGAATCAAATGTGCGAAAAGACGAAGAAGAATATGTTGCTGGAGTGGACATAAAATAGATTAAATTATGATCTTTAATTTTTAAACAAACGACGTTATATTTATATATTTTACAGAATTATATAACATAATATATAAAATGAGAAAATACTAGTAAACTTAAGACTGGCTGCCACATCTGCTACACATTTAAACAATGTATGACATCAATATGGAAGTCAGAGCATTTGCCCTTTACTTCCACAAAGATGAAGGAACAAACACTTGTTGTTTCATTCTCTCCCGCGCACCGCAGCATCCCGATCTCTCTCTCTCTCTCTCTCTCTAGGGTCGGCCAGAGTTTTTCCGAGCCGTTAGGTGATACCCTCACGAAAATGAGTAGAACATGGTTAGCGTCGAATGAAATCATCTGTTTTCATCTACATAATAGAACGTTTTTTGTAATGGTCTGTAGTTTTTTTGGGGTGTTTTGTAAGATATTAGACTGGTTTTTAGTGGCATTAGTGTTTTTTCGTGATTTTGGTAACTATATTAGTCTTGATTTTGGGCCGCCGTTACACTAGAGCACAAGCCTATAACTGTAAGCGCGACGGTTGTGGATGAGATTCTTTCTCACATTTTCAATATTTTCTAGCTTAGGTAGCGAGTTGGGGTCCTCTATTCAACATGCAATGACTCCATAACTTAACACTAGGTTCCCTAGTTCCAGTTGCGGGAGTTTATATATATATAATTTTTCAATTCATTCAATTTTTCTAATATAACTTTATGGCTACATAGGTGTTTTTTACAAAATTTAAGCACCAAAGGCCACTAAAAGAGTGAATGAGGAGCGCCATATTAGTCAAGCCAGACAAGTTGTGGTTGGTCGACCGACAGGTATTGATGACGTCATCGCTCACGACCAATCCCCACTCCGCCTAACTGATTTCAGTTCGGTTAGGAATTCAAATTTGCCTGAAACTAATATTGGAGTAAATCGTTTGAAATACTATTTTAGTTTATATTTGCTACTATTGCGTTGCGTTTAAACGCTTATTGGCAAATATGCGTGTGGTTTTAACTTTAAAGTATTCAATTCAATTTTTAACCACTAAAAAGTGATATAATAAATTTAACACATAACGCTTCCAGAATCCGATTTGAACCCTGAAGACTGGAGGCCAGTAGTGACCAAGGGACATAAGCGTGTGACTGTAAACGAGACAGGTTGTGGTCTCAATTTCCATTCAGACAAAGCGCGTCGTTGAGTTGCACTTCTCAAATGGCGGAAAATGAGGAATGGAGTAAGTTGCTGTGTGCAGGATATAGTATAAAGCAGATTTTTTCGCAGAAAATGAGAAACGGCGTGTCTTGCCTTCTCTGTCATACGCGGAAAACATTACGAAGCTATAATAAAGAATACCTATAGAATATACCATAGTGTAACACCATAAAAATATAATAAGTATATTTACACCAATTTTATTAGTAATCGGCACTTGAACGTTCAGCGGACTGTGGAAGTAATACATCAGAATTAGCGGTGATTGGCGGAGTGATGACGTCATCAATATGTAACTGCCACCCGCATAACCGCTATGAATAACAGAGCTGTGTGAATTTAGTTTTGAATTTTGTATTGACAAACGAATGAAAAATTTGTAATGTTGTGAAATATTGTATGTAGTTTTAAATGAACAGTAAAATGGGGCCTGCAACAGCGTCTGATTGTGATGTCGCCATCACGATTGTGGATTTGAATCCTATTCGGAGAATTTACTTATTTTTATTTTGTCGCTCTGGTTCTTGGGCAAAGAACGGCGGTGAGTCCCGCCCCGCGGGATATAATATAAAATAAAAATAAATGAATAATAATGATATAATATAAAAATAAATGAATTACTGCAAAGACAATTACATAACCTTGTTCTCAAATTAGGGACATAGCGTAGTGGCATTCAAATTCCTATAAGGTAGACCGGACTACCGGATTCGAATCTACGACCTACGTAACCATGTGTACTTTACTTTAGTAGAACTACGAGTGTACTACAATAGCGAAGTAATTGTATGAAATATTCAATATCGCTATTTCGTTATACAATACGTACAATGTTTCAACTCAAATCACATAAACGTATTCAGCACTAGCTAGTGCGGACGTGCGAATAAACGATGAATATTAACTCTATATTTTGCTATTTTAATACAATTTTTATTTCAAATTTTAATTATTTATACGCTCAGATAGTATGTTATGTATGGCACTTAGAAATTTATATTATTACATTTTCGTTTGTAATGTTTTTATACTTTTGTATAGGTACATATATTGAAAAAAATATTTATAACACTTGTTCATAGAATCGTTTCTTTTAAGTTTTAATAAGCTTGACCATGTGATAATTTTACATTAGGTTACATTTTTCAGCTTCATCTAGACAAAAATTACGACTGTCAAGACACTCCGCTCAACGTTCGAATTTAAAAAAATGCATATTAGTGGCGCAACTCAACACCGAGTTCTGTTTCCAATCTTAATAATTTAGCTTCACAAGACATTCTGTTCCCATTAAGACACTGTCCAAACTGCCACGTGCGGGATACAGCGTGAAGCTAACAAAAAATCTTTTTTTATTCCTTATAAATATTATTCCTTTCAAATATTTTCCCCAAATACCTATTTCCTAAGGGCGCGTGTGTAAGAAAAATAACAATATCAATATTAACTTAATTATAATTGAACGTAATCAACTGGACGCGACTAACATCACATGAAATAATGTAACCCGCTTGTTGCATTTCCTACGAAATGGGAATCTATTATACATAATATATTCTTTTTTATTACGACGAAGACGATAGGCGGAGAATCTAGTGTTGGGACACTCCAGGCTTAACTTATTATTAATTTGCTATTTTTAAATTTGTGTTGTTATTCTTCGACTGATTTCAGGGTATCAAAAGTTTTTTTAATAAAAATATGTTTTCATGTATATTTTGTTTCCTTAAATGATCTAATTAAACATTTTGGAAGAATTAAAAAAGAAGAATTTATTCGACTGAATTCGATTCAATTTATTCGACTGATGGAATTGAACGAAATACACAATTTTAATTTTCTAATGTATATTTTTTAAATCTTTCAAAATGTATTTACACTCATTCTACTTTTATAAATATCAAAGTAACTCAGTCTGTCCGTCCGTTACTCTTGGATGGCTAAGCCAATCCGCTTCTATTTTCATCTTTCAAATTTTAACGTCAGAGAATGACAAGTGTGTTTTTTGGTGTCAGCTTATTTTAAAAAGCATTTGAATTCCGAATTCCTGAGGCAATGCGTGGTGTGTGGTTGAACTCAACGCCGCACTTTGCTTTATCCCCACCTTAGACGCCCCCCTCCCTGAATGGTTATCGGACTAACAATAGTCGTTTACAGCCACACATTTGTGTCACTGAAAAACGACGACCTCTCTTTTCCACTCTTTTTATTCATCGATACTAACAATATATATATATATATATATATATCGACCTATTTTATTTAAAAAATCGCTTAAAAATATATATACTCTACAGCAACTCACGTAAAAAAACGTGAAGTCAGTAGTAATTTCGATGCGTAGTCACACTGGCGTCTCGCCAGACACTATTCATCTATATTAATGTTTTTGAATGAGAGCGCAAAAAGCTAACGCGTAATGTTTAAAATGCAGATAAATTGAATTACGTTAGTGATTGCTTATTTTATATTGCTTTTTTTTTGTTCGTCGTCGCCCCTACTATTACCTACGGTGTTAAATCACTTTTGTTCTTTATTTGCTGTGAGGGGATGCCTTTTTATTAAAAAAATACTAAAAGATTAATTCATAATAAGTAATTTCAAGCAATCAAATAATCAAATTTATTTTAGAGGCTTATTGAGAAGGCATAAAGTATTTAATTCGCACTAGGAAGTCGTATTTAGTAGACAGATAAAATGTACTCTTGAGTTCCGCCATTTAATAAACTCTACATACTAATGCTACTAAACATTATTTATCTGTATATTATTCTAAAGAGAGATATATATATTATAAATATGTATATGTATGTATATATATATATATTTATGAGAAATTTTACTGCTGACAGTTTTTTATTCATTAACACTTGTTATGAGATTCCTTTAATATTCCCAAATGTTTATATGAATAAAAAAGATAAAAAGAAACTAATATCCTTAAAAAAAAAAGTTTAACAAGCGTTTCATGTAATATAACGCCAAATATATATGCCATAAATCTGACCCTAGTTTACATACTACCCTTCCCCACTAATGGGGTTGCCAAATTACCTATCTATTTAATTTCCCGTATGGGTAAACGTATTAGGCTGGCAACTTCGTAACGAATTTAACTTGGGAGTTTGAACTGTTGATTCATATGATGCTTCTTTCATTTTCATTACTGGTTTCCCACCCTGGTTGTGTTCGGTTACATATAGATTTTTTCAACATTTTTTTTAATAGAAGTGCTTAAGTGCGAGTCGGTTTCATCTAACGGGAGTTCCGTATCAATTTCATGATTGTAGATCAACGGGTAGTGCAACATATAATAGATGACAATCTAAAGTTTGTAGGCGTATGCTTTCATTTTGTATGTAATGATTTTTTTTTTATATGGGAGAGGACAAGGCAAACGAGCGTTCGGGTCACCTGATGGTAAGTTATTACTGCCACCCACGACCCCATGCAAAACCAGAGGAGCTACAGGTGCGTTGCCGGCCTTTAAGGTGGAGGATGTTGGGCGCCGGGGCCCGACATTACCGAATGCGAAACGCAGTGTCAAGAGCCACTACTTCACGCCGGTTTTAAATGCCGGGGGTGGTATTAATCCGATCGAGTCTGCCCATGCGTGTTGCCATTACTGGCGACGTGACTCTACCACACGTGCTTTAGTCGCCTCTTACGACACCGACAGTACCAGGGTGATCCTATTCTAAGCCGGGACCACACGGCTAAAATCATAAGTTTCAAATCATAAGTTTAATATATATAAGTATGTAATTATTTTTATCTATAAAACACCTATGAATGTTTCTTTGTTTACATTATAAGTTTCCACTTCGCGCTATATTTCGTATTTGTAGGTCCACGGGAAGAGCCCGGGTTTGAGTACGATATGAAACGTTTACTAAATTCGATTCAGTTATTTTCAGTATAGTACAGAAAAAAAATGAAAAATAGACAATATAAAAAACATATAATATAAATTTTTCAAAAAAATGTAAGAAAAGTAATAGTGTGTTTTTTTTGCACCTCGCATATAACCACTTTCTATTCAGTTTTCGAAAATTTTTAGTTTCTTCTTATAGGAAAGAAGATATGAAAATCATAATTTTTACGAGTTGGAATTGAATCTGAACTCGTCACGTTTTCATTCAGACTCGGTGCTGATGCGTCATGACGGCTTCAATGATTGGGTGAAGTGAATTTAGAAACCGGAATATGAAAATAACAGACAGGCGAATTCTATCTATGTGCAGATCACGATAGTTCTTAATTGATTGTATAAAACTTTTCAACCTTTTGTTGGGCGCAATGACCGTCCGGCCCCCACGTTCTATAAATACAACAGGATCTATGAAAATTGATTATGTCTGTCTGATCTATGAATATGATTGAAAAAAAATATATATAAAACTCAGCATTTGACTTCGTCACCTGAAAGATAATGTCTTGAATTCTGGAGACAGTTGATAACGGAGCGTCTGAGCTTGTTTTGGAGACTCACTAGAATTTATTGGCTTAAACGTAATTTAACAAGTCTCTAATGATTGACTATTTAAACAAATTACGTATTATTATATAAGTGGTCAGCGAACTGCCTTAATGGGAACAGAGTGTCTTAACTCTGCCATTTGCGGGATACAGCGTATTAATTGGTCGAAAGTCAGGTGCTTTATGCTATAAGGGCGAACATTTAGGATCTATAATTTAACCGATGAAAGCATTTTCCCACATAAATACAATCTATCAAAATCAAAGAAAGCTTTCAAAATATTGAATTTAAAGTTTCTAAAATCCCTACGGTCGACGTTTGCATCTAGCTTATTGGGCGCCAGTGATTCGACGGTTTACCCCCCACATGGTGTTGTTGTGAACAATTCAATTTATGCGCTGATATTTATAAATTCTTAATATAAATATTATTGAAATAAAAACATATTTTAATCATGTTTAGTCAAATTCTAGTATTAATAAAATTTGTGAAGTTTTATAACTCTTAAATATTCTTTGAAGAAATTCTTTTATGTAGGTAATTTTATTATCTCGTTGTGACATGCATGACATGTGCAAGTAAAAGACATAAGTCATTATTTAAATTAGATTAAAGGAAACATTTTTTCTATTATTACAGCGTCGTAACTAAAAAGTTACCTACTTACAGCAAACGCGGTTTTATCCTCGCAAAAAATGTCTACGTCAATCCACTATTTCGAAGATTAGCCTCGACATACAGAAAGACAGACAGACAAAAAAAAATTGTTTATGTTTACACGATCTTGTAGATATTTTAAAATAACAGACAGATGCTTATATTTTTTATACGTATATGTATGCAATAAATGTTGAATAAATTTAAATCATTATTACATCATAACAATTTTAGAAAAAAAATGGATATTTAAATTTCTTTAAATTCTATTTTTACTAAGTGCTGCCTCTAAAAGGTTTTATATTTTATTAAAGTAGGCGTTTTATATGCAAAGTGCAATTTTTTAATAGGTCAAGTTTGTGTTTAACCGATCGTGAGGAAAGTTATATATATATATGTACGACACCTGTAATACATATTTTATGTATTTCCATCATTTTCACCGTCATTTGTGAACCAATTTAAATATTTCTTTTCTAATATAATTTTGGTAAACTTATATATTGGAAAACTTTTTAAGTTTAGGAAATCGCTATATATAGAAAGTAGAGATCGTTTGTGAATTACTGAGAACGGAAGAGACTATATACATATTTCCGTTACAAAATACACATCATAGTGATATGATGAAGACGATGTCGTTAAAATAACTATCACTGGTTTTTAATTTGTGCATACAAATTTTGCAATGAAAACATGGGGGATTTTTTTATGTTTAAAAAGAACATTTAATTTACAAAATTGAACTGATTATGGATTCATAATGTGAGGAACAGAGTGTCTTAACTCTTAACACTAAGTCCCTTTGCCTACTCTTCTGTATGCGGGAGACAGCGTGAAGCTATAAATAAAAAAGCTCAAGATTCCTAGCAAAAGGTTTCGTTCGCTTCGAGCGTTATAATAAAGAAAAAGGTAGAACACGATTACATATAATACCTATGTAAAATTTCATGAAGGGTTAAATAGGGATGAAGTTGGGACGTTCGAGGCATAGCTTTTTATGGTAGGCCCCACGTTATCTACGTATGGTCTGTTACTTGTGGAAATATTTTTACGAAATATCAAATTCTATTTATACTGAAAATATTTATGAGTGAAATATATATTGAATAAAACGCGCCGTCGGACTTCCTCATTTTAAGATATAATTTTAGCAATCTATAGCATATCTATATAATCTAGATATATTTCAGAATACATCTCAAAATATATTTATAAACACTTATTTTTTATTTTTAATAATCTAAACTAACTGTGTGTGTTAATATTATTTTTCACACATTGTCAATAGTTAAGCTAAAGAATCTAAAATACCTTTATTGAGTTATCCAATCAGCTCAAATATTACATTATATAATAATTATTACTTTTTATATGTAATGAGGCTTTTAACCCAATTGATGCATATATTTAGAATTATAGATTTTTAGAAACCCGTCGATCCAAATAGCAGTAGTCCATGGTCGCACGTGGTTGTTGACTTAGGTGGCATCTGTCTATCAGTTGACATAATTATTATATGACGCCAACTGTGGTATGGTGATAGTGAATTTCCCACCGTCTTATTTATTAAAACGGAAAGTCCGAAACTTTAAACAGGAGTAATCTGGTCAAAATCAAAGATCGTATTAGCTTAAACATTGCCTGTAGAGAGCAAGAGCACAATGTGTGATTGTAAACGCACGTTGTGGATTCGATTACCACTTGAGGAAATGATGCCATTTAATATTTTCATTTTCTTCGCTCTGCTGTAAAAGCAAATGGCGGCGTAGAGTACCCACCAGTCGACACGAAATTCCTCCAGAACTCGACGGAAAATTGGTAGTGGAGTGTTTCCTCTGCCTATTCTACAGTGTGCGGGATACAGCGTGACGGTAAAATATGTAAAATATATTTTTTTTTTTAAGAATAGACCATTTCACCTAACTTCCCCCCTAGTTATGATAATATCAAACAAGGTACAAACGATAAATTGCCACGAACAAAACTCATATTATTACCGCACGAAAATCCCTCAAATTCCTGCGTTGTAAGCCGCTTAATTCAAATAATTGTGAACGTAATCTGTCCCTTTATTTTACGGCGCAGTCCCACACTTTAATTAAGGGTATTGAGATAAAAATGACCGAGAAGTCCCCTTTGGCTACGAAAAATTACCATCAACATTATTTAGGTACAATTACACTTTTATTGGAGTTTCATTTAGTGTACAAACTGTGGGATCTTTTATCTTTTTTATGAAAATATAATAAAGAAATATATAAAATAATTCTTTTCTTATTTGTAGTATTTTTGACTGAAATGGAAAGATGGACGGACACTTAACGAGAATAATAGAAAGTAAAAATATTTTTTTTTATTTCTTGTCCGTCTGTCTGTATATGTGATCAGATTTATCTCCGAAAATACTGAACCGATTTACTTAAAATTTTAAGCAAAAAAAATCTAATTATTTTTGTGCATTTTAAATGCAGTATACAATACAAACCAATGTATTTAAGTAGAGCTTGAAAAATTACTTTATAAATGTCTTATAATATAAAACATCCGTAATATAATTATAATAAGCGGGAGTCCGTTAAAAAGACTAAATAAATAAAATAAAAATCCCAAATAACTACGGATTCGTTTCAATTTTGATTTTTTCAGCATTTAGATAATCATTTACAATTGAAATTGGGGAACGAATGTGATTGACTTACAACTAAGTTCCCAGCTGCCCCATGTCTATTTTTTTTTTTTTTTTTTTATGGGAGAGGACAAGGCAAACGAGCGTTCGGGTCACCTGATGGCAAGTGATCACCGCCGCCCACGACCCCATGCAACACCAGAGGAGCCACAGGTGCGTTGCCAGCCTTTAAGGTGGAGATGAAGGGCACCGGGGCCCGGCATTACCTAATGCGAAACGCAGTGGCAAGGGCCACTACTTCACGCCGATTTTAAATGCCGGGGGTGGTATTAAATCCGGTCGAGTCTGCCCATGCGTGTTGTCATTACTGGCGGCGTGACTCTACCACACGTACTTTAGTCGCCTCTTACGACACCGACAGTACCAGGGTGATCCTATTCTAAGCCGGGACCACACGGCTGACTTTACCAGAGCGAAGAAATGAAAACATAAATAAATATTTTCTTTCCTCGAGTGGGAATCGAACCCGCAACCAGTCGATTGTGCAGCACAATTTGTACCACTGCGCCACGACCAGCCTGCCAGTCTGCTCTGTTATGTATGGGATACAGTTGAGTCACTCACGCAGAAGGGGAAGAACAGTGTCTTAACACTAGATTTTCTCTTCCTACTTTATTTATGTACTCGAGATAAAAATAATATCTGTAAAACATCTACACTTAAAGTTAGATGAAAACGAACAACTGACGTGTTCAACTTCTTAAGAAGTGCCTCCGTATGTAGAGCAGTGTGTCAAGTCAGTTGTATAATGTTACATCATTTTTTGGTCCATCAGTGGATCTTTTACACATATTAATAATAATAATAATTACTAGATCCTTGAGAATAGTGTAGTGAAAAATAAAATAATTATCTATCTATTAACTAGATTAATATTTTTAGTTTACGAGATAAAAGTATTTTTTTGGTTTTTACATTTCTTCATTAAAAGTATTTATGATCTATATAGATCATAAATACTCGTATATATATGATTATTAACGTACATTGCGAGTTCGATTCCCACTCGGGGTATAAGTAATTTAAATGCGTACATACGCAATGTAAGAAAACGGAGAACGGAGTGTCTACACTAGATTGAATCTGTCTATCTTGCTATGCGGGATACAGTGTGAAACTAATAGTATATAAATAAATATATAGTATATAAAGTTGATATGTAGATTAAAAATTACGTTGCCAGGATTAATAATGCTTTTTTAAGTTATGTAATGGAAATTGCAAGCTATAATAAATATCATATGGTCAATCTACTCTGTTTTTCCATTACTGCTTAAAAGGTATGCTCCCCACTACTTCTAGATACCAACTATTTTTATTTTGCAATTAAAATAATAGATGAAATTAAAGACAGAAAAATTTTACGATATTCTTACACCATAGTGATATATTACAGTTATTATAAAACCATTGAGCATGGTTCAAAGGTGACCTGTGACCCACTCCCACTCCGGCGCAGATAAATATAATTAATAGATGGTAGTAATATCTAATATCGACTTTAGACTTGGATACCGTTGTACAGTAAGTATGTTTAATGATTAGTCTGCTTGGATGATATTTTTTAATTTTGGACAAAAATAAAAGCTAAATTACTTACTTTAAAATCGTTTCGTAGTAGTTGGTTGGTTTTTTGGACTTGGAAGGTTTTGTTCCACAGATCAGAGATTTGAAATTAGGTAGGCACTGGTGCCATTTAAGACATTTTATAATATTTTTAAGTAATATATATAATATACAATTTGTTTCAAATAGTGACGAGGGTGGTCGAGGGTTCAAATAGGTGGTCATCGTGATCGTGTACGATAGATGCGGTGTTGGGTTCCGCCATCCAACATGCCATTGTTTTTAAACGAAAAGAGAATGGTGAAACTTACCACTATTTTCTCTTCCTGATCACTTTCTTCCATTCAAGAGGCCTGACAAATAGAATAATTTTTACAATTTCGACGTTTAAAGGCTTATAAAATATAAATCTACCCTCCACAGGACAACACACGACTATGTGTTGCTTATTTTTATGTATATTAATACATATCCGGGATAATGAAATAGCGGTCGATTCCCGCAAAATGAACTCGAGCCCAAAATATTTCGTTATAAGAAGCGAGTAGAAAAGGTTAAAGGTGATATATTTATGATGCTATTTTACATTCAATTATAATAAAGTTTCCTATATAGATAGGTTTATAGGTATACAAAATATTTCTTTTTGCCCTTTTCTGTATAAAAATAGGAAATATTTGAAGTAAATAAACTAAAAAATTATATAAAAGAGATCTTCCTAGTAAATTTCTAGTGTAATAATTATATATATGTATGTAAATATGAAATACTAGGCCAGATTGACAGAGATGCAAACCAGTCGTGGCGCTGTTGCGTGTGGCTATAACCGCAACAGTTATGGGTTCGATTCCTACTCGAGGAATTGTTAAACTAAGATAGCAGCTATAGATACACCTATATATACATAATAGTTAAGAGTTGTGTGACATATGACAAATTTTAAGTACTCGAGATAAACATATATAGTAAACGAGCAGCTGATAGGTTAGTTCGTGAGATTTCAGCTTTCAACCACACATACTGTTCAGTTTTACATTATTACTATATATAGATAACAGCAAAATATAATTCTATAAACGGTACGAAAATTATTTTTTTCTCAGGTGGCCTCATTCGCTGTAAAAACACCCTAATGAGCCCGACCTATTTCTTGGTCATTGAGCGATTATCGGCTTAATTATAATAACTCATCGTGAAATTCACTTTCATAATTACTCCAAATAAGTTATACTTGAAACTTACAGCTTCACAATTTCTCCTGCATGTTGAAGAGAGAAACTTTATGTCAAAAGATTCCACTTTCTCTTGCGCCTCACTTAACGGCGTGTAAATTATATTTCATTTATTATTTAAGATCATTTAAAGGAATTTTATAAAAATGTTTATATTATATTGATCAATGAACCGGTTCTGCCACAGTAAACATTAGACGTACTGTATCTCAGTCACGAAAATAATATTTTGAAATTGTGTTTAAACCCGTGAAAATACCATTAGTTTGGATTAAAAAGACACACACGATTATTTGCTACGGAGTGATAAAATTTCCTGTGAAAAATATCCACACAATATAACCTAAAAACAGTGATCATAGTGAAGTTGAATTTATATCCGTCCAATATACTAGACACGTTTTGCCAGAAGTCAACACTTTGTAGACCAGAGAGGAAAAATTAAACAAAATAAATAAATAATCTACTCGCTATATACCGCATATAGTAGGGTAGGCAGAGGAAACGTATTGTTAAGACACTCTCTCCACTTTCCACCGAATTTTTTGAAGGAATGTGTGTTAAGTGGCGGAAATCAACACCACCGCTCTTTAGCCTTGTTGCCAGAGCGAAGAAATGAAAATATCAATAAATGATAATTGATTCTGTCTGAATTCATAACATTTTTCACTCAGAGTGCACATTATCTATATAAATACATATTTCATAAGAGCATTAATAGAAGTGAGGTCACGGGCTGCCTTACGGCTGTATCATGTATATGTAGGTCACTAGCTTTACTGCCGCCATAAAGAAGTGATTAATTTGATTTATCACGTTAAACACCTGCTAGATCTACCTGCGTCTGGTTTGAGGGAACTTTTTATTATAAATATGAGATTTTACATCTTTATTTTTTTTAACTTCACGCTGTACCCGGGGCATATAGCAGAGGGAACCTAGTATTAGCAAACTTCCCCATTTTCCGCCAAATTCTAAAGTTATTGCGTGTTTAGTGGCAAAATCAATGGCACACGCCAGTATCCCGGTGCCACGATTGATCTCGAAAAAATTCTATTCCCATAGTAAAATTAGTATAATCTGCATAAATAACTGCATAGTACATTATACCCAAGGCCTTTCAACATCTTTCTTTGTCTCCGTTATCTAGGCGTGGAGATGAGGATGTTCACAGTGAGTGTCAACGGTGCGGCCTCCTTTTATTCGTGACGGACACTGTGATAGAAAATGTAAGCTTTTATACTCTCAAGTTTTTGCTTTATAGTGTTTTGATTTCGGACATGGCAGGGTAGGCAGGGTACCTGGGAACTTAATGTTAAGACACGTATCTTTGCTATTTGCTACTAAGCTTTGCAGGCATTACGAAACTCAACGCCGCGCTTTACCTCTTTATCTGTATGAGCGAGGACATGAAAATATTAAATGTTACACTCCCTCGAGTGAGAATCGAACGTTGTAAAATGAATTGTTAAATATTAATTATTTTCATTTCTCGCTCTGGTAAGAAGACAAAGAGCAGTGTAGAGTTTCGCTATTCAACATGAAATGTGTCGAAAACTGACCAGTACGCGGCGAACGAAGTTGCTCAACACTAAATTCTATCTTCGATCCTGCTATACGCGGGATACAGCGTGAATATAAAAAAAGTCCAAAATCAAAAATATAAATCGTAATCATGTAAGTATTTCACAAAGCTCCATTAGCGAAGCGAGCCACCGGTCCCGAACGAGTTGATTTAAAAGTTTAAACTAATTAACCATTAAGTTGAAAGAGTGTGTTTGTCCCCAGCAAAGCTCGAAAACTAAACGTCAAATAAACATACGGACAAATTGGCAGACAACTGGTTAACTGTTAGAATTACATTGTTAAATGAATTTGTTACTGCAGCGAGTTACTCGATAGTGGTCGGTGTAAGTTTTAAAATATATTAGAAAAATTACTGCGGTATAAATGAACCTTCACTGCTTTAACGATTCTATTTAACGATTATTATTTTGTAAACCAGAGCACACACTAGAGATAATAACGTAAATGTATTTTTAAGAATATCGATTTGAACTATGTGGTAGAGGCGTAGCTGTGCATATTATCACAAAAATGACTGAACCGATTTTGATTTAACTTGGATTGGTCCTTAAGTGGGGGACCGAACATATGTACAGACATTCATAAATATACTCGAACAATACAAATAACTTGACAGCCCGCGGGTCGATTTATTTTATCTTCACGCATTTCCACTTTCCGCCCATTTAACTAACGCGAACGCCGCGCTTTGTCTAACCAGACTGAGAAATGTTATGTATTTATAAAAATTCTTGGCTCCTTCTCATATTTAGAGGCATCGTGGTGCAGTGAAACAGTTTCTAACTCAACGCGATTCTGTGTCGTTTCTCACTCTGAACAATCATTTTTTTTTCCCGCCACTTAAGAGAAACACAACGGGAACGGCTTGTCTCAGAGTCCTCTTTGCGTATATGCGGGATACAGCGTGAAGTTATCAATTCACAGTAGCAATAGAAATAAAATAAATTGTTTGAAATTTCATAACTTTAATCGCATGTCTGATATTTCACCAGAATAAGGAACCAAAGCTTAATACTGACGTTAGCTGCGAATCGCAATAATATTTTTTATTAGTGCACTAAAATGAAATATTTTAAAAGCGTTTTGGTGGGCTCGTGATAGTTTATGACGTCTTTTATGGTTTATATACACGATAACGGTTTATATTGCAGTTATTGGTCAGATTTGTTGCAAAATTATTGGATTTGTGTGTTTGTAATTTTAATTTTTGCTATATTTATATAAAATATTCTTCTTTTACACCATTGTGGAATGGGTGAGATGTAACTGTATGCAGGGTGGATGAAGTCGCACTTGTACTATTTTATTAATTTAACAAACTTACATTTAATGAGTTAAAATTTGAAACAGAGGAAGATATAATAAAATATTTAAAAAATACGTATATAAAAATTTACTTCACGCTGTATCTCGTACACAGCAGGGCGGGGAGAAGAAACTTAGTGTTGAGACACCCCACTTTCCGCCGAATTCTGGTGCATTGCGTGTTGTGTGCCGGAACTCAACTCCGCTCTTTCCTAGACACCCGAGCGAAAAAATCAAAAAATAAATAGTTATAATATATCCTCGAATGTGCATCGAATCCACAACCGTCACGTTACAGTCACACCCTTAACCTTATATTGTTGGATATAGAGCATTACATATAGATATAATTAGTTATCACATAATAAAATCAAATCAAATGACATTTTGATTGTTTATGTATGACCGCCGCTCTCTTAGCCAGGTGATAAAACGAATATATGTAGTATCTATCATAATTTTTTCATCAGCATCATCTTTCTTCTACACTATAGAGCTTTCACTACCTTGAGATATCATTATTTATCTTATATGATATTTTTAAACTTTGTATTTTGAGTTTTTTAAAGAAATGTTAAGATGTGAATAAATGTTAAATGTTAAGAAGTGAATGAAGTATATTTAGGAAGTATGTTCAGTAGAGATGGAAGATACGAGATGGATGTGGGAAGGCGTATTATTACCGGTAACAGGGTTAGCCTTAGCCTGAGCCTTAGCTGCATTGGTATGGTGGTACCCACGCTATTACACGCCAGCGAAACGTGGTTATTACAGAAGAAGCATGAAAGAAAGATGAATGCCGTGGAGATGAGATCTCTTCATAGGGTATGCGGAATCAGATTATCTGATCGAATCCGCAATGAAGAGACACACAGAATGGCAGGCACTAGCGAGGATATCATGGTGAGAATGAAGAAGAACAACGTGCTCACCTGATTTGGACACGTCGAACGAATCAGTGATCATATAATGGTAAAAAAGATTACGACGGAAAAGTGAGTGTTAACAGAGGAGACCTCGGTTGACCTTTGAAAACACTGTGTCAAAGATAGTGGAGGAAGGTCACGTAAAAGCATGAGGACCCCCCGGAGGGCATGTATGAAGAGGTTGAAGATAATGGACGAGGCGAAAGAGGTATGTAGAGACCGTAGCGTTTTGCGCTTCGTTCTCGCTGACTATACCGTAATATATAATATAGCGTAAATATAAGTATAATAATTTTGAATTTGTTAATGAATACGAATGCCATTACTCAAAACTTCCATTCAACTTATCAACCGTTGATAGATTGATTTATCAGTTTATTTGCACTCCACGTCAACAGGGCTGAATCTCTGAAGGGTTGGAAGTTCGACGGCTCTCAAGATGGATTGTTGAGATGTTTACTAATTTTGACGCTGAAAATAAAAACTTTTTCAATTGTTTTGACTGAAAATTGAAGAGTTTGTAAAGAAAATGTTAAATTTGCTGTCATTTTGTTTGATGGCGTTTAATCCATTATTTCATGTTTATTATTATTATATTTTGTATGAAAATTAGTGTTTTCTTTGTCTGTCAGTTATTTAATGATTCAAAAGTTTAACTTTTAAAAATGAAAAACGTGTTAAAACTTACTACCAAATGATCTACCCACAAAAATATAAAATAAAGAATTACATAAATTCACAAGATATTTGCTTCATAAATAATAAAATTCCATCGTGGAAATAAATCATTCCACCTCAGAAATAAAGTGGACTGTGTGAAAACAAAAAAAAAAATAACAATATTTTATAATTAATCACCTTACTTGAATGTTACGGTTTCATATTTCAAAATTCTCAAAGACAAGCTATTTTTCTAAGTTCTCTGTCGTGTTTTCTTTTATTCGTAAAAAGTGTAATAAGATTGTACATTTTGTTTTCAGTTGTTCATTTGTTTTTTAGTTGAGAGGCCGCCGTGGCGGAGCGTTTTACTGTTTAACTGTAAATGTGACGTTTATGGGTTCGATTCCCACTGTAGCGTTGAGTTTTACCACTTAATTCTGTATGTCTCGAATGTTGGATAAAAGGAGTGGGATACAGTGTGAAAAATAATTTAGTAAATTAATTTTGTATTCAGTCAGTTTTAGTTGAAGTCAAAGTTTGGGATTTTACTGTGACTATATCTATAGAAATCTAGATCTGGTTTCTTGGGGGAACTTGGAAATCTATATCTGGATTCTGGTTGTACAGTTTCAGTAAGAATCGAACCCACAACCTGTCGCACTTTCAGCCGCACGCTTATGTCCCTCGCTACGGTCCTTACTTACCCCACCAGAGGTAAACCAGTAATATTCTTTGATTCTAAATAACAATGTTCCAACAATATTTAGTAAGACAAATTGCTATGTGAGTCCTACCCCTAAACACAGAAGAAAAACGAAGATCTGTCTGTCTAACCGACTAACCAGAAAAAAACGTCAAGATGTAAAAAATACATGTTGAACATAAAGTAAAAAAAAGTAGGAAAGAAATAAATGAATATTTCTAGCAAATCTCCAAATCTACAAAGGAAAGATCTAAAACATTACATATTCAAGGTCTAGCCAACGCCTAGGTGGAGGTCACTGGGGCGCTAGTCGCTACCATAAATAGTAATAAATCCAACACTTGACTTTGACAAATGAATGTGAAATTTGTAGCATTCGTATATAGTGTTACAAGTCACGAGCTTGGGAGATAGATCACTTAAGTAGAAAGAAGTTAGAATAAAAAAAAATGTTGTGAATTTTCCGCTTATGTAGAAAAATTATATGATGGTCAAACACAACAACGCTATCTGATTTGGGAAACATATAAATATTTGACAAAATATTAAAAATAATTCATTTAAATCTTTCTCTTTTTTCAGCTTCACGCTGCGTATCGTATATGACAGGGCAGGCACAGGGAACCTTGTTTTTAAACTCTCCATTCCCCACTCCCAGTCAAATTTTCGAGACATTGCTCATAGAGTGATGGAACTGAACGCCGCGTTTCGCCTGTTTATTTTTTAACTTTTTTTTAAATAAATACAAATATATCAATAATAGAATTATAGCGTTTACGATATTCATTGGAATATTTTAATAAACTTCGTGTAATTTAACTTTGTAATAGCCGGAAAACGTGTTATGTATTTATTTAATGCTGAAAAAAATTAATAGACTACATTTTATATTAGTTTTACTTTAAATGAAACATTATCTATTTTTCACCCGTCTTTCACCGCAGGCCCGAAAGTAGATTATGTTTTAAGCGTGTTAGTATGCATATAATGAATTTAGTTAAAGCAGTCGGGTATTTTTTTTTATTTTTTAATTAATTACTTCTTAGTTTACTCGCGTCAGCTTGTGCCTTGATAATGGCCACTTGATAACGATCCAATGAAAAAAGCGTGTTTATCTCACTTCTGAATTTAAAAACGGTCCGTCTAATTACAGTTAATCCTCGTTATATGTGAAAAGCTGAAAATAATTAAAATGGGGGGAAGAATAAAAATTTTACAACACGCTTTGTATACTGTGTACGTAACGAGATTTTGAATGATTGAAGCATAGCAAAAAAATTAAATTATCTAAATGCTTTTTAAAATTTAAATCATCTAAATGCTTTTTTTATGTGATGTCAGTTGTGTATGCTCTTTCGTGATTTTTTATTACTTCCGTATATTTTATAAAAACTACTTCGGATTGACGTAAGCGAATAGCATCCATGATCAATCGTATATATGATAACTACTCCACTAAATTGTTTCTATTTTATTTTTCACTTTTCTGCATATAATGGTTGACGGGGGGGGGGGGGGCACCAAGCGTAAGACACTCTATTCCCCACTTGCCTTCCAATTTTCAAGATATTGCGCGTTGAGTGACGGAAATCTGCGCCGCGCTTTATTTACTAGGGCGGGATTGTAGAAATAATTGACTGAATCCTTCGTGTGGAGACTGACCCCACAAGCACCATTTTTACTGGCAGACGCTGCTCAGCCAGCTGCTTTACGACAGCTTCAAAAATAATATTAAATTAAAATATCTATATTTACTTATATTTTTTTTTTTTTTTTTTTTTATGGGAGAGGACAAGGCAAACGAGCGTTCGGGTCACCTGATGGTAAGTGATCACCGCCGCCCACGACCCCATGCAACACCAGAGGAGCCACAGGTGCGTTGCCAGCCTTTAAGGTGAAGATGAAGGGCACCGGGGCCCGGCATTACCTAATGCGAAACGCAGTGGCAAGAGCCACTACTTCACGCCGGTTTAAAATGCCGGGGGTGGTATTAAATCCGGTCGAGTCTGCCCATGCGTGTTGCCATTACTGGCGACGTGACTCTACCACACGTACTTTAGTCGCCTCTTACGACACCGACAGTACCAGGGTGATCCTATTCTAAGCCGGGACCACACGGCTGATTGCATTGTCTTTGCCTTATATATTCATATAAGGCAAAGACAATGCAAGAAATATACCACATATGGATCGTATAAAATAAATTTCAATATCAAAATAAATGAAGTGAAATTTATCTAGAAAAATGCGTACAATCTCTGAATCGGTCTAGTTAGGGTTTAAGGGCGTTGTAATAAAGACGGGATTATATTTCTGGCGCTCGGTAGGAAGGAACTCTTTACGAAATCTCTATTAACGTTTTTTCTTCGAGATTTTACGGTTTGCCCCTTAAGGGCTTACCCTACTGCTATAGAATAAAAGATTGATGCAGATTTTGCGCAGTACAGCGTGACTTCATTTTGGCATTGATGAAGTTGTTAGTTGTTAAGCTAAAATCGTGGATTCAATGCTTGGAATAAGTAAATATATTATGTCCTTTTGCAGTGTCACGATCTATCTCACAGCGGGGTCGGCAGAGAACATAGTGTTAAGATATTTTTCACGCCGATTTAAAACACTACGTATTAAGTGAATACATATATTAATGAAACAACGCTGATTTACTGTTGCTCTGATAAGCCATATCTACTAGACTTATAATTCTTTCCCCTAAAAGAGGATCAAATCCACTTCCAATATATTAACAGTCAGTTACTGTCCCACAGCGCCCAGAGGAAAATAGCTTTTATCATCTTTTAAATATGTATTATATACATATTAATCTAAGTTACGAATTTGGTTCAATATAAAAGCGAAAATCCATACATCAATAACAACATACTAGTAAATCTAGACCAGAAAACTAACAAAACTAAATCAAACGTAACGGAATTATTTAAAGTGTAACCATTTCCCAGTGGCGATCATAAACAGGCAGAAATATCGTTAAAGTAATTCACCAGCCTGACAAGCCATCAATCCGTGGCTCAGGGGTTCCCAACTCCGGCAGCAGCGGGCAGTCCGCTCAAGGGCACGTGCGACCGACAGTTTTACAACCCCCACCTAAAGAATTGCGCATTTATTATTTTTATTTGCCACGCACCATTGTAGGATTTTTTTCAGCTTGATATCTTGTGTTTGATCGTGAATTGTTTTCGCATTGTGAACATTTTTTCTTGTTTAGTTTTATTTTTATGTGGCTTTTGTGTGTGGATTTTAGTTGTGTGGACCGCGGAGTGGACAGCATCTGAAATTATGGTTGTGGATTCGATTCCATTTGGCGGAATCACGTGTGAATGAATGAATTTTCGTTTCGCTCTAGAAACAAGACTAAGCGCGGCATTGAGTTCGTTCGTTCTTTCAACAGAAAATTTATTTGTACTTATTAAATAAGTACTCACGTGTAGTGAAAATACTAAAACCACAGTCTATTTATCGAGGATGTCAATCCTTTGACCTTTGAGCGACCTTTGTACCTGCGGTCATTATAACCTTCGGTACTTAGAATGTGTCATGTGCCATACGCAACTCTAAGTTATTTACCGTGAACTTATTTACCTGTGATATAATAATAATAGAAAATCAATATTATCTTGATGGGTTTGGCTGTAATTGGGATTATCGGAGAAAAAGTGGGTAAGTGAGTTGACGAGGTCAGTCCGCGTCATCTCGGGGTACGGTCGGTAGTGTATGCAGGGCATTCCTCTGCGATCGCCAACACTTCACGAGCGTCCATCAAAGCTCGAACTTTTTCTTCAGGGGCCAGCTACCCTCGAGACAATTGGAGTGATTCATCACTAGGATACATCTGCCTTCCCTGCTAAAAGCGGGATTTAGAGTGAATCTAAAAAAACTATCAAGTAAAATGTTGATATTTTTTTATATTTTCTTTTTTATCTTCTCAGATTTTCCTTAACTTTCTAAAATTGAAATTTAGATACTGTTATCTGTCATTATAATTAAAATATTTGTTTATTTTTGGCTTAAAAAAAAATAAAGTAGAAATTCTCCGTTCGGTTCAACGTCCGTTTATAATGAGATGAAAAATTAGCTCAATTCGTGGGGTCGGCGCCATGTTTTAAATTTGAGGGATTTTCCCTCGTCGTGGAAAATAATTTATTTCCTCCACAGTCCTACCTATAGGTAGCTTCTACTGAAAGAACCGTTATTATGAAATTGTGTTATAAGCACGACAATAGGTAATTCGTATATATTACAAAATATTAATTTCTCAGTTAAGAAGCTTTGTCAAATGAATTATTATTTTTTAGATTAATTTGACACTAAACGAACAAAACATATGAGATAATTTATTTGAAAGCGAAAATCGGACCAAAAAGCATCAAAGTGACTCATAAATATATGTGTTTATGTAATGTTTATTAAACATATATATAGGCCGTCGTGGCGCAGCGGCACGAGGATGTGACTGTAACGCTATGGTTGTGGGTTCGATACTCACAAGAGGAAACGAAATATTTACTTTATATTATATTTCCGTTCACACACTGATATAGCAAGGGTGTAAAGTATATTTGCTTGAACGCTCTTAGAACCTTTGGACTAGTTCGATCTGAAAAATCATTTTTGCACTCGATAGTCTATGTAAAGAAAAAGTCTATCGGCATTGATTTTTCATTTTGTAATTCACCGTAGCCACATGACACATTCTAATAGAGTTACTAGAATGTGTCATGTGACATAAGCAATACTTAATTACTTTCATTAGACCATGAAGACAAAGCCACAGATAAGGCCAGCTCTCCACATTATGTACAGATCAGAGAAATTAGTCATTCGTGTGTAAAGTTTTTTTACACTTGAACATATTATTGATTACGAAGCCACAACTACCAATATTAGCTTATATACCTTTGAAGTGCCACAGCAAATATTGACCGGCCACTGGCGATGGCGTCTTGCTGCACTGTTTGTATTATTACTGTACTAGGCGATCTATTAAAACCTAGTGCGTGTTTATTATGTTTCTTATGTAAATTGTGCTGACTGGAAATGAAACCTGCAATCGTCGCGGCCTAAATATACTTAATAAGTGTTAAGAATCTGAACAAGTCACACGTATAACATAGTACATTTTGACTATCCATTTAGTACGTACATCACGTTACAAGCATTAAAAATAACCCCAAAAAAAAACCGTCGAGCAATTGTGTGAAATATAAATGATATTTCCACAATATTCTGCTAAGCCGCCCACAAATATACTATGATATATAGATACGAATCCAGGCTGGGTACGGAACCAATGCGCTGGCCTGTGAATGATTTATTCTACCCGTTTTATTCTTCATATCGCATTCCCTCTGTGAGAAAAACGCGAAATCGTTTGGTGGTTTCTTCACATCAGCTATCGTGTGGTAAAATGTATTTTGCTTGTATTATATGCATTATGTTACTGTAGTTTTATATTGTTGCTAAAATGAAAATTATTAATTTAAAACAAATAAAAAATCTGATCTGCTCTCTGCTCTCGCTTCTCTTTGCTTGTTACAACGATAGTAAATAGAAATAAATCTCTATGAAGGACAATGATTATTTGGTAATAGATGCAATATATATAACTGTTCTTCATTTTTCAATAAATTGATTCATACAAGCCATTTCAAAGATATATATATATATATATATTATAATTTGATAATTAAGTGTAGGTATATTACCTACTAGTCCATACTAATATTATGTTAAAGATTAGATGATATGCAACATTCGGTCTACCACTCAGCTTTTTCTACTCAGAATGCAGCGAAAATTTAAATTATAGAAAAATTTATGTCAAATCATTCCATTCTCCATTTCATGAATGTATTCAAGGCGCTGCGTATTGCGGAACTCAACGCCGCATTTTGTCTAAATAGACGGGAATCTGCAAATCATTTAACCCCCATGAGAGAACCTGCTACCATCTCGTGTAACGTCATACATATTACAAAGAGCTGGATGAAAAATATCCTTCATCTCTTCTACCTATTTAGCTAATTCCACAACAGTGTGCGACGTCCCTCAGCCTTACAAGGCACGAACGTGGGAAATACAGGATTGTGGATACGGCGATATTAATTATTTGCGCTACCAAATAGAACACCGATTTTATTTATTCTACTATCATGTTACAAACAGACAAAAATATAAAGCGAACTTTTATGTTTTTATTACGTATACACATTGTATGTACATTCGATATTTTACACTTTTAACTGAATGAGCTTCTATTTTATTTTATAGTGAACGAAAATGTGTGTACATTGAAATTATTGTATTGTATGCTTATTAATTGTATTGTGTTTTCGTTTTATTATCTGTTTTTGATCACTAAGAGAATATTTAATATGAATTTATTGTAGTTGGAAACAGATAGTCGATTATTGGAGAATTCAAAGTACCTATGGATTAAAAATACAGCAGAGTCGAAGCGCGGCGTTAAAGTCTGTCAGTCGACACTCGAAAAAAAACAACGAAAATAAATTTCTGGGCTGTCTGGACTACCGATGCTTACACCGATATGGATAATCAAATGAGATAAAAAATCTATACAGTCCGCATAGAACACGTTAACTTCAATGAAAAAAAAAACAAGCCTTCGACTTTGAGCGTCGAGTTTTCCCGCCAACTCCGCTGTCACCTGTCATCGAGCGCACATTGCGATTCAATTCACGTAATATCGTGTAAAATATGATAATATTTTATTTACATTTAAACTGTACGACCGACGTATGCGTTACACGAATTGGTTTTATGATAATCTACGTATTTTGGTAAAGTCACATTAATATTTATGCATTAGTTTATTGTTCTATAATTTTTTGCTTTTTATGTTTAATAAAATGAATAATCATAGCCGAGAATTAGAAAGGTCTCTGGTAACAAAGCAAAGCGTGGCGTCGAATTTCACTCGTACACACCTTGCAATGTCTCGAATTTTCCATGGTAAATTGAGGAACCTAGAGTTATAATGCCTTCCCTCTGCCTGCCCGGCGACAAAGGAAAAAAAGCGTGAAGCTTTTAAATATAGGCGTTGCAATGTGGTTTACCCTCCAATAAGAAATATCTCTTAATACATAACGGACGCAGTTATGATACATTTCCATATTATTTGTGGACCTCACAAACAGCAAGACAGCCGTGAATATACCAAAGAGCATTTCTAAAATGCCGATTACTAAACTACAAAACTGTTTTCATTAAACAAAAACATCTTATCATATTTCACAGATGACAGTAGCACTGTAATTATATATCCAGGCTTCATTCCACGAAATTTACATTTGAGCCAACATTCGCATCCTTAAGTCAAGGGGACAGAATTCAGAATTGCGTATAAAATACAAAGATTCTAACGATTGCAATGATAAGAACTGGTTTAGCGGACCAGTTTATTTAGAACTTTTAGGTATCAACTATATTATTCCAATGTACATCTTTCGTTCAGATGAGGGAAGCGCTGAGAGCTCTTCGTAGCTGGTCTGCGACGGCCACCCGCGACGACCTCACAGCATGTAAAGTAACAAAAGCCGAAAGCGATATTCGCAATAAGAATCAGATACTCTTTAACGGTTACGTAAGTTGTGAGATAGTGTAATAATTATCCTTTAATTTGTTAATTAATGGTGTTTTCTGTAGATTATTTTAATATGCCAAATATAAAATTATTATATTAAAGGTAATTATTATATATAAAATTTAGACAGAGGGAATCTGGGATTACTGTGTTAAGACATTCTGTTAACATTAAAACACTCCGTCCCCTACTTTCCGCCAAAATTCTCGAGACATTGCGTGTTGAATGATGGATCTCGTCGTTTCGCGCTTTGCCTTTTTTTTATATTGAACTTTACCTTTTTTTTACATTTAAAATATTAAATATATGATTCCCACGTGTGACAATCGGATCCATCCATCGGCAATAAACGCTTGCGCCCCTGCGCCACGATGGCCTATAAATGTAAATGTTACACGGATATTTAAAATTTTATAACAGCAAAAGTCATTTTACAATACTCTTTCATTATAAATTCACCAGTTTCGTAGAAGCAGTGGACAAAGAAATTAACAGCGATTTGTTTATTTAAAGCTTAAATGAATAGTTAATTCCTAGTACTAAATATCTTAGTACAATATCAAATAAGCTAAAATACTGCAGAATTAATTGAAAACGCTATCAAAATGCAGGCGTAATGGTGTCAAACTATTAAGCCTTGTCACGCCATCTAGTGACCACTGGCAGTCACGACACGGACTTATGGGGCCAAAAACAATTAAGTTTCAAAGGAAAATATCACCCTTGTGAATCAGTGGTTACAGATCTAGGTTTTGGTGAACGTGAAAAGTCTGTATTATATACAATAAATATACAGCTTGCTTTAGGTTTATAATGTAACGTATACAGAAGAGGTTTCATTTTTATAAATATTTATTTTTTTGATAAATATTTATTTCTTGTGTATGATATTTATAATAGATAAATTCATTCAATTCAATTTAACAAGTTGTTATATAATGGCTTAAAACATCAAATAGGAGAAATTTTTATTTGAAATAAGCGACTCCATGCTTATAATAGGATAGGCAGTGGGAACTTAGTAAGTACTAAGACACTCTATTCTCCACTTTCGGAAGAACCTCCAACATTGTCTAGTTGCCAGAGTGCTGAAATAAAAATAATTCATTACTTCAAATATGAATCGAACCCACATCCGCCGCGTTGACATCAATTTGTCATTATTGCCACTGCGTCTTGACGGAGTAAACATTACCTATTTTGACTTGCTTGGTAAAAGTTGGAGCTTTTAGAAACATCTAACCTTATACCTTGTGGAAAGCATGAAAAACTTCAAATTCATTAACTTAACCACTTATACAAAAGGCGATTCATGTCTTCTACACTTTGAACACAGAAAACATCCAGTTCTTTAATCGAACCTCGAAGAATATTGAACGAATTTATTGCATATTTAATAGTAACTGTTCTACTTGCAGGTACTTACTAAAACATGTAGTACACGCGACGCGCTATGTTTATCAGCGATCGAACGTATTCAATAATAACTGTTTACTTCGAAGTGGTGTGTCAATTCTTTATTTAAACCTTTCTTTCTTTTTCATTAGAAATTCTTATGTTTACCTTTCGTGTCACCATGTGTTTATACAATTTGAAATTTAAAATTTATAAACTGACTTAAAAAATATATATTTTACGCAGATATTAGTGAGAATTAATTTTAATTACTTTCAAAATGTCCTGATTATATAGAATTCGAATAGATGGGTACTCTTAGTTTATCTGGACTATTAAATTTGGACTATAATATGACTAATATTTAAATCAGTTTTTATTTTAGCAGTGTTGCTGACTTTTAGCTTTACGCTGTATCCGCATATAGCAGGATAGACAGGGGGGACCTGGAAACCTAATATTTAATAGAGAAGAGTAAAAGAAGTTGGTATGGTCCCTTATTCAAAAGATACAAACGCAATAATATATATCAATACAATTAAATTATACAATTTTGTATCACAATTGTGTACTGGAAACAGAACCAGCCGATCTATTCTTCCTCGTCTATTTTTAAAATGGAATTTAAATAAATCGAACGTACGTATAGTTGGTAACATGTGAGAGCTTGTTAGTGCCTCATTAGGATGCGGCGCGGACGGCCGAGGCGTTGTTTAACGATTACAATAGCCACTAGCCACTAGCCACAATCATTTTTATTAGGTTTCGAAGTAAGGGACGACCAACACGAGATATTGAGGATATATTTGAATAAACTCTTTCTAATCAGCTTCACGCTGTATCCCGCACACAGCAGGGTAGGAAGAGGGAACCTAGTGTTAAGACACTCCGTTCCCCACTTTCTGCTAATTTCTGGAGGCATTGCGTGTTGAGTGGCAGATGTCAACGCCGCCCTTTGCCTCGACACCAGAGCGAAGAAATGGAAATATAAACGTAAATAAATATTTCACTTCCTCGAGTGGGGATCGAACCCACAACGGCCTCTGAATAAACTATATAATAATGTTAATGCCCTTCTCTTCATGTTGTAACCCACATGTCAGAGTAGGTAGAGGGAAACTATGAACCTAGTGTTGAGACTAGAGGTATAGAAATATTATAGAACAACTTGCATTAAGTATTGAGCTAACTTTAGTTTAAATTTAACTTAGCAATTACATTTGTAAACAATACAAGTCATTGCTTTTCTACTTTAACGAGATATTCCCCGCAATTAAATTTGAACCTGCAATCATGTAATATTTCCTTGATCAACGCGTATTACGCCATAACGACGTCAAAATAGGTATATATCTATTATTTATAAAATCTCTTCTATTTGTATAGGTTTTAGTTGTATTATTTATTTATTGACAGCTTCCCTTAAAATATATTCATTTTTCATTTATAATATGTGATATTGTTAGAATTAGATAATATTTGACTATCATGATTTGTTTCTTTCAAGCACGCGTACAAAATTTCGTTAGTGTATGTAGGTATGTTTTTCCAAAAAACCTAAGAAACTGAAAAGCATATCAATTTCCGGACAAAACATGTGTAATGAAGATACGTAGAAAATTAACATGTATTTGCAAATCGATCAATTATTTAAAATTTATTCTACTATTTTAAGCTTATTTATTTAATACTGACACCTATAGTTCCAAACTTAACATTTACATATAATATACAGTCTTAACGAAATATTCACTTCACTTCTATGAAGCCCTTAACCCAATTCCAAATTAGAAGTGCTAAGAAACACTGTCCCGAGTGTTACATTTTACGTTTATATAATCGCTATTTCATAATACAGCACAAGGTAAATTTTCTAAGTATATATTCTCCTTTGTTTACTTTATAAAGTAAGTTCAGTATCACGTATGCTTTTCATTTTATATGTAAAGTACTTAGAAGATCGTCAGGAACGCCTTATATGAGTATACTAGTACCCGTCTACTGCTTCGTTTGTGTAGGTAGTATGAATTAATTGGTAGATTACCGTTTATCTCGTTCATGTTTAGATTTCGAGAAATCCTCACTTAAAGTTTCCCCTACACTCCCTAAGGGTCCCTATGACAAATTAAAAAAAAACTTTTAAATATATATTTGTTAAAATTTTGAGTATATAAAGTGAATTTATTTGTGATTGTCCATCCACGGTGAAAGAACGTGAAGTTGTATGTATATATATATTCGAACGAACGATGTACCTAATGGTATATAGAATTTATTTTTATACATAATATAAATTATATATACAATTACTTAAATATTCCATTTAATGTTTGTACGTCAAATCCAGCACAGTTAATAATGAACATAATTTGGAAATTTCTAGTTATAGTTTTTTTCATTTAAAAAACTGCGTTTAGTCACATTACATTTTACTAATAAATTAAATTTTCATTAAAAAAAAGTCAAACATTGCTCAATTTCGTCGATAGTGCAATTCAATTAAAACGAAAAGTTTTCAGACCCATAAATACTAGTTATTTTGAGTTTCAATGTTTAATTGTCTTTTTTTTAACATTATCTATCTATGTTAAAATTTATCTTTATTAGAAATATTTTAATGTAATTTAATCTGTGCCGTCTTTTTTTTCGAAAGAAATAACTATGTACATTAATGCACCTTCATCGATTTTAGCACATCACTATCACGACCAAGCATTAAGTCATTAGCACAACACTAGCTGGGTTTAGTGTTGCCCCTAAAAATCTCAATAAAATTATGCATTGGTCGGGTTTCTTATAGCCCGTAATAAACAATCGTACCTTAATGAGATACGACTTTAACGACGGAACTCTAAAAAGGATGACTTTGTAACAATTTTGTTGTATATTTTTATACTAGCTCATGCTTGTGATTTTACTGGCAATGATTTAATTATGTAATGGAAAAACAAACCATAAGTACTCTATGTAATTTTATAGTAAAGTCATATTTATATGTACAGTAAGCCCTTTACTTAAGGATATAAAACTACATAGAGTACTTATGATTTTTTATATTATATTACTTTGCAGCAGCTCACTTTTTAATGGCTTTATGCTGTATTCTGTACAAGGTAGGGTAGGCAGAGAGATCTGTAGTGTTAAGATCTGTCTTAACACTACAGATTTTAGAGCTTTGAATAAGAGAGCGAGCAAATGTAAATAATTTAATTCCCGCAAGTAAATATATATAGAAAAAAGTACAATTTAAAGCCGATTTCTATAAATAAAGGCATTCTTTACATACCGAACATTGATGATTTACATTTTTACGGTTTCATATATCATCTAATATTTCGAGAATTTATTCTCATTAATTTATTCTCCGTGTAAGCTTTCCGAATAAATAAAAAATGGAATATTTTGTAGCAAAACCAAAAAAGAAATTTTGAACCTTCTATGAACAGTAATTGAGCTATCATGGTGTAAACTGAGCTATCGTGGTGTCACCGAGGAAATATAAATACATAATATACTTAAAACATAACATAATGTAGCTGCCTGAACAGTTCTAGTTAGACGATTTCAATTACAGCCGCGTGGCTGGCACTGGCTACTGAGGAAAGAGCTTTTTATTTAACTTTTTTTAATCAACCGCAACTAACGCGAATGTTAAGTATTTTACTTAAGTTTTTTTCTTGGGTCAAAGATTTTGTGTTTGGCCAATTATAAGGAAATCATTTGCTTTATATTTTGTAGATCTGAAGCCGTCGTGGGGCGGTGGAAGAGCTTATGACTATAATCGCAAGGGTTATTTATGGCTATTAACTTATTTTCATATATATGGCTATTAACTTCTGCTCTGGCAGACGGAGCAAGGAAATGAAATTCAATATATAGCATGGATGGAACGGCCATGTTATATATTGAATGGCGCAAGTCAACATAGCGTTTTTTTAATTACCAGAGCGAGGAGTGAAAATAATTCCCACGAGTGGAAATCGAACTGTCACGCTTCAGTACGGCGTTACTTAACTAACAGGTATGTTTTTATAGCTTCCAATAAAAAAGTTTAAGTAAAAAAAAAGTTTAACTATTTTTTTTTTATTAGAAATCTACTTCCTTCCACAACCAACATTTAGGTAATTTGGTAAAGGAGAGGAGTGTCTGCGTGGCGGCGCCAGGATCCGTTTCAGTTATAGAAGTGTGGGTGACGATAACATTGATATTTATTTTTATTTAACAAAATATATTGCTTCTGAAAATATTTCTGATATTTTTTTGTTACTTCGGTACTTTATGTATATTTATAGGCTTCATATTGATAATTATAAATAGATTTCATCCAATTTTAATAATTGCTTCAACATAAAACTTAGCAGTTACGGGTGGCTCTGGTAATTCACGCTAGAGAACCTAGTGTTAAGACATTCCGTTCCCCACTTTCTCTCTGGCACTGGTAGATATACTTCTTCAAGTTCGTAGAAATATGTTAACTTATTAAAGTTATAAAATCCACCTTTAAACTTAATAAACGTAATAATACTAAAGGATGTACAAAAATATGACAGCGAAAAAATATATAATGTTTTCCCAATTTTGTAAAATATTATTAGTAAAAAATTTTTAAACTTAAATGAAATATTCAATAGTTTATTTTTAGCAAAGTAGGTACTCGTAGAATGATGACGAAATAACTGCATTCGGAAAAGTGTTTTGCTTCTATATAAAGAATCCAGAATTGGCAAAGACAGCACCGTGCTGGTAATTCAGGAGTCTGCCTCACTCTGCAATCTTGTAATATTCCGTCTGTTCACATGACTTGACGGAGGCAGATGCTTACGAAAATGCTCGTAAAATTTGGATTTATTGTTTTGATGTAGCTCCAATGCTATTTTGTAGTGTGAACGAAAACTCTGTTAAAATAACATATTTTAACGTCATTGCGAACTATCTTGATTATTATCAACATGAATCAAGGAAGAGACTTGAAATATGTAAACTGTTATGTTATTAATATAATATTATTATATAAATATAAATATAATAATATAATTATATTATGTTTTACTTGAATTATGCAGATTGACATATTAGTGTAATAATTAAAATTTTGGTGTTATTTTTTCATTTTATAATTTTTTTAGGCCCATCGTGGTGCAAATATATGTCCGTGCAACTTTCTCTCTCTCTCTCTCTCTCTCGTCTCACTCGAGGTAATAAAATATATATTTTCATTTGTTCCCTAAAGTAATGAGAGAAACGAGGCGTGACGTTGAGACACCAGAATTAAAAAACCTCCAGAATTTGAAGGAAAGTGGGGAACGGATGTGTCTTTATGGGAACGAAGCGTCTTAATATTAGATTCTCAGATTTAATCTGCCTACTCTGCTAGGTGCAGAACAATGTAAAGCAAAATAAAAAGAAATTTGTATGTGTTTATTCAAATTACTTTAATGCAAATAATGTGAAATATAAAATAAATGAAAATAAAATAAATGTAGGTATAAGGAAGGGTATATATAAGGAAGCACTGTACCTTTAAATTATTATATGTCATAGAAAAGCAATATGTTGTTGTCAACAATTTTTATTTTCTTTATTATTACAGCGATCGAAGCGAGCCAGGTTCTGCGAGCGAAGCAATCATGGGCCCGAAGTCACCTATAGTTAATATAGATTTGAAGCTATTATATGATGGTGTTGTTATAGTATATTTACTTAAGCTAGTAAATAATATACTTAACAATACAATTGCTATACAAATTGCTTGCTATATCGAGAGCAGACAGCGCACAAACCAATATTGCAACGCCAAATTGTGGTATTTAGATTTAATATTTAGATTTCAACGTCCGTCCGTATATTTGCAATAATCTTCAGTCATATTCGGTTTAATTTATACGAGCTATGATTGTTATTGTAAAATCAGGCGTGTATTATTATATATAGTATTTTTCTAATAAAATGTGGGTTTGATTCCCACTTGGGTAAATGTAAAAATAGAATATTGAGAAAATTTAAGTAATTTATTTAATTTATTTTCATTATCTAGCTCTGGTACAAGAAATACAAATGGCGCCGTTGAGGTCCACCACTCTAAACTAATGTTTTGAAAATAAAAAAAATATGAATAAATTAAAATTCATTAAATATATTTAATTAATGACATGTTTCTCCCCTTTTTATCACAATGAATGAAACATACTTACTACATATATTACTTAACTATTAGTTTCACTTAGGTCAAGATTTTTGAGTTGTAAAATACACCAGAGCTACAATGTAGTGTTTGAACATTTCTCATGTTACCTACAGACACTAAGGTAAAATAGTGTGAGCCTGTGTGACGCAGTGGCACAACACGCGACACTCGGGACAATTAATTATTTAATTCCGTCACTCAACTTGCAATGTCAAAAATACGACACAAAGTTTTCTTTCTAAATGATGCCCAGGATATATAGTATAAAGTAGAAAAAAAAACGAAAAAATAGGTAAACACCGCTTTCAACAAAAACACCGTAATGCAGCCAATCATTGGTTAAGAGATTCTTTTAAAACGGGGACAAAATAATATAAGAGTATTCTTTGTAATATTTTCTCTTGCAAATGGATTGTTGCTGGCTTTTGCGTCAAGGGGAAACTTTATTACTCACCGCTCCTACACTTTAGTAGTTCTTATTTCGCTTGTACTCGTAGATGAAGTATTCAAGTTTTATATCGACGCTAGTCTAGTAACGGAATGGAGATGCTTAGTTAAATATCCTGTAAACAGCATGATTTTATTGGGTGTGTATTAGTTATTATTGTAAGGGCCTTTTTTTTGTATTTTTTTTTAAATTTATATGTGTTTTTTATACATAAGCGTGTTTTATAATAAGTGGATCTTTTTTGAATTTTCTTTGAACATGCAAGGAAATATTTAAATGGTTTATGACAGTGAGTAGTGAAATAGATCGCATGGTGTTAAGTTACATCACTCAACACGAGATTACTATTAATTAATGCTATATGTCAAAATTAAGTTATAACACTAAATTTTCTCTGCCTTCCCTGCTATTTACGAAGATATATGTAACTCAAAAAATATATATAAAAATACATACATATATAATCTTCACACTTAAAAGCTTTCCACTCGATCGACAAAAGCTGTCGTCTGTCACTCAACATTGACCCAGCAATGTAATCGATAAACGTAAGCCGTAAATAATAAATATGAACTGATTACTATTTCTCTTATTTCTCCATCATATATTTCTTTTATATCATTGGAAAAATACGATATTGTACTGTAATATTTTATCAAGTAAGCCTATTATTTGTGAAGCTTATTAATAGTATTGGACATAATATACGTCTTATAATAGAGATATTAGTGAACGAACGATTTAATAAAGGAGATTTATAGTTGGTAATATAGCCATTGTGGTGTCGCGGAACAATGTCTGAGTGTGTGCGAGTTCGATTACTGGGTTAAAAACGTTTAACTTTTTTTTATTTTTATGAATAAAAAGAAAGTTAAATGTTATAACTATTAATGTGTTCTTAATAAATTAAAGCATTTAATATCCAAATTTTTATATGAAAAAAAAATAAACCCTAAAAAAGAAATATTCGCACGTATAGCTTTTCAATTAGGTACGTATGCACTATCATTTCGCATATATCACGTACCGGCAACGTTCAGCGCGCAGTCGCGGCTTCACTCACCGTTTACTTCGTGATGAGAGATTGTTTCAAGTACATACGTTTGTAGAAGTGGTAGATTTTTTTTTTAAAATAGATATATAGAAATAGGAAAAAAGGAGAGTGTATATAGAACCTAGTGTTAGGCACTCCGTTCCCAATTAACAGTTTTCTTCTTCGATTTGTTGCCGAGGCGAGGAAATGAAAATAACTCATTATCTCAGGTGGAAATCGAACCCACAACTATTGTGTTTAGAATTCAAGCAAACCAAGCACTTTTTTATCAAATTTAGTAAGTAAAAAAATCATAGACAAACAATTAATATGATTTTTTGTAAAATCCATCGCTCTCGTACATAATATGTTATAAATGTAAATACTCCCACGTAATATTTATTTTCCAATTTAAAATACCACGCGTTTTCCACGCGTATATCCCAAATATTCAGGCTGAGACGCCACCGTAGTACCTGAACGCCGCATTGTTCTCGCAATGCCTTTTTTAAAAGCACAACAAAGGCAGAAGGCGCGCATCGCCCACCCCGCGTGTGGTAGACTACTATAGAATGTTCGAAATTCACAATACCAGAAAAAACGACTAGATCTAGATCTAGATCTGGGTCTTGTTTTTGTTTCTTTCCTTTGTCTAAACGGAAAATGTATGAAATTGGCTTTATTATTTGGTATTTGATGTGGTATTCTTCATCATATTTAAGATTCTGTTATTCAATGACTTACAGAAAACTCACATTCAGGATTACGCCGTGCAGAACGCTGAAATTTGGCATGTAGAGTACATAAAGAATAGAAAAGTAAAGTAGGAAAGAACTAAGAGATGATGAGAAATAAGGGATTTTACAGAGCTTAACGAAAGCCTAGATATAATTACTGTAGTAGTTGTATAAAGTGCTTTATTTGAAAGCTTGAACTCTAAACACAATGGTTGTGGGTTCGATTTCCATATGACGTAATGATTTATTTTCATTTCCTCGCTCCGGCAACAAGTCGAAGAAGAAAACTGTAAATGGAGAACGGAGTGTGTAACATTAGGTTCTTTAGGCATATCTAATACGAGAACGTATTATGCTAGAGAAAAATTCGAAATATTCAAAATGACATATAAGCGAAATTCTTATATAATTTTTTTTACAAAATTGCAAATCATAAATTGCAATTCATATTACTACAATTGTGATATAAAAAACCCACATAAATACAAAATATATGTAAAACAAAATAAATTAAACCAATATTTTTAATAACATACTCAAACGATCCTTAATATTTCTACAACACTTTTACACACCCTGTATACAGCAATAAGGCAAAGTGCAGACTGTTTTGTGTTTCCATTTCAATTCGCGACTGAAGGGTTCCGTTACATCATTTGCCTTTAATTATGGGGGAAATAGAAGGCTTCCATAGCTGTCTAATGGGGTGCGAAGAACGGAGAGCTCGCCGTCATTATTTACGAAACTACAAAGAATTTAACATTGTCGTACGCCTTAGAGAAGGAAATGGTACTTTATATAGAGGATTTGCTAAAGTGTGGCCAGGGATGACCAAATTAGGGGTTGCTTAGAGAATAGGGTGGCTAAGAATGTACGTGGACGTTATTGAAGGCTGTTAAAAGAAATTACTTTTACAGTCTACGTATTTCACATTAAAATTCATATTCAGATTGGTCAGACATCACTAATTTAATTTTATAATGAAAAATATTCGTCTCGAACGAACGAAGTGATAAATAAAATATAAATACATATAACCATAGCCCGTGTAAGGATTGAATCCACAACCGTCGCACTTAAATGAATACACTAACAGTATATAAATAACGTATATTAAATACAAATATAGTGATTTCTAACAATAGAAACATATACAAAGTTAGAAACAAATTAAATAAACTATTAGCGAATGTTTTGTGTTGTTCAAACACACTGGCATCTCTGGATTTACAATTAGACGCTGATATTTATTTGTGTGTTGTTCCCACTTTACGTAGACTAATGAATGGGTTACGTTGCAACTAATGGATATTTTCGGTATCGACGTAGATTGTTGTAAGCAGTGTGTCATTGTTTATTAAAATATTGTATTTCTATGTAATATAGCGGATGATATAATAAATTTATATTATATATAAATTATTTCCTTACCGATAGATAATGTGCGGGATTGTGCTCTGTCAATCTACACACAATTTTTCGCATATATTTGGCAGCGCGTGGGGAACTTAATTCTTAACACTAGGGTCCCTCTGCGCTCCAATCGGATAGCATGAACAATAATCTAATGTAATAATACAATCTAAATCTGAAAATAATTATATCACTCATTCATCTATTCTCTCTATATTTCAAAGAATTAATACACAATATATAATTTTCGAAATTTATTCTGATATTAGAATGAAAATTAAACTAAAAAATACGCATTTCCACATACACTGTCATACTGAAACATTCCACCTGTGTCATTCTAGGGTAACTCCGTAGTTATTGACGCTGCCGCGGCAGACCGCGCCAGTCAAACTTGCGATCGCGAAACCAGGTGCCACTTGAAAGTTATTGATGACTTTACTGATAGTTTGTTTACACTGCATTTGATCTGATTAATATGTTGGGGAGGGGTCTGGGGGGGTGTTGTGTTATTTTATATGTTATGGGAGTAATTACCACCACTCCGTTCCGCACCACACGCCTACGCTACATCGAAGTTTCGATACGTTTCGTATTAAGGGCTTAAAAATACCCCATTGCTTTGTCTGCAATAGCATGGAGATGAAAATAATTTAAATACAATCCTTCCCCAGTTGGAATCAAACTCACAAGGCGTGCTAAAATTTTTTTAATAAATAATAGTATACATTAACATCAATATATAGTCACTCTAAGCATTCTATAATTTTGAAACATTTTTTAAGGACAACGTGGTTGACTAACAATATTTTTTATAATGGGTGAAGTAGGAGAGGGCCTTAACGCTATATATATTGTTGTGTCCACAAAAACGCGAAAAACAAGTTTTTAAAGAGAATTAATATTTTTCAAAAACCATTCCTTACTGACACTCAACACAGACTACTTCAAACTCTGGCTTAAAGAAGAATCTACACTTGTAAATATGTGTCATATTTGTAAGTTTTAATAATTTATGAATGAAAATGACATCTCAAGATCGATGTCACAGTAGAGAGCGAGCTTAGGTTCTATATAATAATATATAAAGGTAGGTAGGTAGTACAAGCGGGGAAAAAATATAGCTGTAATATTCTATGCATATATTTCAATTCCACAAAACAAAGAGAACACATTAGTCAGAATTAACACAGAACTACTGTACACTAGAAGCTTTCAGATGCGGCATTGTCACATGAAACCCTTTTTGTTGGAGGAACACACTATCGCGACTTTGTAACGTTACTTCTAATTTGATAGGCTATTTATATTGGTAAGTTAAATCCTAATAAATAATATCCTTAAAATGGGGAAAAAAATATATAAAGGTCGCCAGTTCAAGTGTAGTTCTAGTTCAAGTTGGTATCAGATGAAAGAGCTCTGGCTAAGATAAATCTGTATTTCAGAAAAAGCTCAAGACCTCCAATTTTTGTACGGAACCTTCAGTGGGAGAGCCCGACTCAGGCTTATCTGTTTTTTTTTATTTGGGAGGTTAATAACTGTATTTGTTTGCTCACGTAAATATATAGCAAAGAACACTTCGATCATCAGGTATATTGCTTGTTAAATTACATAACACCTCGCGTCCTCTTAGTAGTGAAGTAAAAATATCAGTTGTATTTTTTAATTTTTTTGTCTAGTTGATATGAGTTTTTTTTTTTTGTAATCTGTTGTTCCTATTTTATAGCGACTAATTGTAGCAACTTAGAGCTCTGTATAAAGAGTTTTTATAGTGACAGTATAATTCTTGCCAACGCCACCAGCATCTTACCCCGGTTTCATTTCACACAAAACCATTGACAAGAATGTAAAATGTTCTATTTTAGGGAAAACTCTTTGTGATTTTTTATTTACATATATTTAAAGTTAAAGTATACTTCGTGCCCTGATGTATGGAAACGGTGAAACCTGAGCAAGAAATATAAATTAAAAAAACCTCACTTTCTGTAAAATTCTGACTGAACTCAATGCCGAGCTTTAACTCATCACCAGAACGAGATAATGAAAATATTAAATATTTAATTTCCTCGTGGAATTCAACCTAAGACCAGTCGCATATACAGTAGCACGCGTGCTCTCTTGTGCCACGGCTGACCTCTGACAAATTAATGAAATAATTAAAATAATTATTTGTTCAAATATTTTTCTATTTAAACTGACGAATTCTAATTATCACTTTTTCTTTTATTTTCGCTCGTTTCTTCCTACAAATTTAATTATAACAAGGCATATAAGAAACTCAATTATTCTGTTCTGCTTACTTCTTTATCACTGTACGTGGCAACTACGCAAACTACAGTTACATCTCTCAGAACTACATTGAAATGATAAAGTTACTAGCTTAAGTGGTATTAAGTTGCAACACTGTATTCCAATAAAATACGTGCAAGGTTTCCTGTCCTTTGAGACTTTGTAATGCTTCGTGGAATGGTTTACAGCTTATTAGATGTTTTCTTTTATTTTTAAGCAAATAAACAGGCAGAGACAAGTGTTAAGACACTTTGCTTGCCGTGTCAATTAGAGACATTCAGTGTGGATATGGCGTAACTGAAAGTCGATTTTTGTTTAAGTAATTTAGAAAGAAATGCAAAATGAATAAAATAAAAAAGAAACCAGGGTCAAAGCATCACATTCACCGCTTTCCACCTATATTCCAGACGCTAGATGTCGGGTGACTGTAATCCTGTCAGTGAAAAAACCTTGACTTTACCATACCAAAATCTTTTATTCACTACTCTACCACTTATGAGCATAAATACAAACCAAATCGACATTTATACATTTTAAATAAGAATAGAGGTTTTTCACGTGAAAACTCATCTCTGGGGAAAATATAAAGGCTTAAATACTCTACAGCCATTGTGCGAATCTCCGTACAACAATGCCGATAGCTGTATACTATAGATATATCTATACTTGTATAGATATATCTATAGTATTGTTTTATATAACTATGGTTTCTAGATGTAGATGTATTCTTATTGTTTGCGGGTAGGTGAGTGAAGTGAAGTGCGTTTAATGCAGTTTTAACAAGCTGGTATGAAATTAGGTCTTGATACTATGATGTACATTTGTAGGTTTGTTTATAAATGATCTAGTTAATAGAAAATAGGTGAAATGAAAAGTATATTTTTAAGTCTTTTTTTGAGCTATGTATATATTTTTTCAGCTTCACGCTGTATCCCACACAGAAGGGTAGGCAGGGAGAACTCAGTGTTAGGATACTGTGTTCCCCAGTTTAAGCTAATTTTTTGAGACATTGTGTGTTGAGTGGCGGCATTCAACACCGCGCTTTGCTTCGACACCAGAGAGACGAAGAAAAATGGAAATATAAACGTAAGGAAATATTTCACTTCTTCGAGTGGGAATCGAACCCACACACATTTATACACAAACATTTATAAGCGAAAATCGTAAATATTGATATTTCCATAATAAAATGTACTTTAAAAACCATTGTCAGCGGATTTTGAATAATAAAAACGGCACTGAAAACGTAAGTACATTGTATTCATAAGCTCAAACGACTCCTGGTAAAGTACATTGATCCTGAGTATTTACATGTATATTATATAAATAACATTCGTTTTAAACATTATAATTATTGAATTTATTTATATATATATATATATTAGCTTCACGTATGACTTCACGCGACAACTAATTTTTGAACATGTTGAATCAAGTAACTCAACGTCTTTACGCGCTTTATCTTATAATTCTGGCGTGACGCAGGGGAATATGAATTTACAAACGCAACGGGTTATGGGTTCTTTTCTCCCGAAATCGGATACAATAGCCAATGACAACAACAATTAAAAACACTTGTATTTAAATATCAAAAACATTTCCGAAGCACACAAATCAAAACGACAAACTTGTTAAAATACAAACTAAGCCACAAGTAGGAGAGGTAGCCTGAACACAATTAATATAATTTCCACGACCATTAGCACAACTTCTCTTAAGAAAAGAAACTTGTTTGAAATTCAAAAAACGGATGTAACGCCGTGCAAAATGGCCGCCCGAGAGAATAAATTTCAAAACAAATCCAAACTCCTGTCAACAAACAAGTGAACGACAAAACAAAAGATTTATATAGAAAATTTTACTTATTTCGAATTAGTTGTTAGCCACTGCTGTGCTAGGACTTCACTTGCCTTATGTTTTCGTAGACGATTAATGAATAACAATTTCTTAATTTAATTTCTTAAGCAATTTCTTAATATTTGTTTTCCCCGACTGCGAATTGAACCCAAACTCATCGCGGTCACAGTACCACTTGTCGAGTTGAACAAAAATAATATATAATAACGGAAAATGATTCGCTAAGTAAGCTAACAAAGGGTTCATCGGTTGGTTATTTTAAATTGCTCTCTTTGTTACACTAAAATATAAACTATATTGATATTGTTGTCATAATTATATGAAATTACGTTATACTTTAAGTATGTATAAAATTACTTACTTCCGTTCTATGCATTCTCGTACGACGACAGACGTGAGACGCGATTATCCTTTTAAAATGAAAGCTCAATCAAAGACGTTAATTACGGTTTAACTGTTATTGTATTCACACTTGTATATTAAAAAAAAATGTTTGCCAAGCCTGTTTAGAGTGCTCCTATCACTTATCGCCCAAATGAGAGACATTGCTTATTGGACGACGTAACTCAACGCTGTACTTAGTCAAAACACAGAAATGAGAACAGTTCTAAACATTCTTGATTCTTCTTTCCAACGGGGATCAGAGTCACGATCATTGGGCGAGTGAGACACTTCTGTCGGGTCTTAAGTCTACGCTACCTAATTATCTTCACTATGTATGTTGACATTTGACGTATTTTGTTCCCATTATTTATTTAGTTATGGACTTTAAAATAACTTTTAAAATTTCAACTTAGCGGGCTTACGCCATGTACATAGGTAAGTAGGCAGGTTTTAAGTGTAGCATTATTGTACAAAAAAATATTTAAAACATTAATTTTGACTTTTGTTCTAGAAATTAGTTGTAAATATTGCACAATTTAATGCGAGCTTTTTTTATATATTTTTTAGTTTCACATTGTATCTCGCATATGCCATAGTACGTACGTGTTTTTTTAAAATTTAAAATCTGATAACTGTACAGACATATGGTCCGTCCTCTTTGTTCCATACCATTAAATTATTTCTTATTGTAATTAACATCTTTAATTCCATAAGGAGTCAGGCACTTGGTACTAAGATTCTATGACGATTACATCATTACATAATATTTACAATCGTCAAAATCTCCGTCCGTGTAACATGGCCAATTCGTCGTATAATGAACGAGCCTACTCTACCCTTATTTGATATACTTCTATGAGCAAAGGACTAAAAGCTCTTAAATCAAGGACATCAGGTTGAGAAGTACGGAACATAGTAATCATATAAAGTGCTTTTCCTTCCAAGCTGTTGTCTGCGTTAATCTTCTATTAAGCTTACATTTGAATGCTTGCCAAAGTTGTCTCTCAAGGCCAAGGGGAATATATCATACGTGAATAATATCTAACTTAGATTATATTTTGTATTGTAAGATATTGTAGATATCTTTTTTTTTCTTTTTGGCAATCTTATATTGTTGATTGCTGATAATATTTCATTTTTATATCTTTTTCTTATTTGATTTGATCTAGTAATAGATTTTTTTGCTTTTCTTTAGCTTCATATTAGGCAAATTAGGCAGAAGGTGGCTGACGGAGTGTCCTAACACTCAGGTTCCCTCTGCCTACCCTGCTTTATGCAGGATACAATGAATGAAGCTTATAAAACATATATACCTAGGTACATATACAATGTACATATAAAATTAACAATTTTCCGTGACGGAGTATCGAATCGCCACTCGAGGCGCCTTATGAAAGTACTCACGTCTACTAAAAGCAATGAAGAGAACATAGTGACGTCATCAATCGAGTTAAATGCCTGGGGACGTGTGTAGATAGCCGATAGAGTGTTACATTTAGCGTAGAGTCCTATTTGCAGCGGAAATCGTTGTGGTGCTAAAAAAAAATCATTTATTATTTTCAATTTATAATCTAATGAATGTGCATTAATTAGATTTATTTATGGTTCATTAATATAACTCTACTCCGGGGAATAAATTATTTTAATTTCCCTGCTTTAGAAACAACAAAAAACGGTGACGCTGAGATCCGTGACATAGCACTGAATACCTTAAATATTGCGTGCAAAGTGGTGAACGAAAGCAAAATATATAATCAAAATACAATTTTAAACTTATAGGCGTAGAGAGTCATGGCATAGGGCCATAAATGTGCGACTGTAAACGCGACAGGTTTGTAGCGAGTCTTAAAAATAGGTTCCCAGGTTACCCTGCTAAGGTCCCTCTGCCTACCCTGCTATGTGCAGGATACTGCGTGAAGATAAAAAAGAAAAATAATATTCAGAATATTTGTAATCGGTTTTGATAAAACGTCTTTTCCCGCGTTATGAATACATCAATGCCTATACATTTCTTTTCTTTATTGATATAAGAACAAGGACACGATCATTTTGTATGCAATATATATTTTTTTAACTTAGGAAAGATTTGTAACGGCTTAGAGAAGAAGTAAGAATATTATCTTCATATCACCTACAACCTAACCCTAGCAAAAAGTAAAATAAAAAAATTACTGAACATATTTAAAAATTTGAACTTATCCTAAGATTAACAGAAATATACAAAATATATTATGATGTCACCCAAATTAAAAGAGTAGAAACTAATTAATAAATACAAAAAATACAAAGTACAAAATCTTAATTTAAAATAAAAAAGAAACAAAAAATAATCTTTCTATTTTCTCTAAAATATCTACAAGACACACCGCACAAACACACTGCCCTACATATGCTCCCACAGGCCCGACGTGTTGAATATGAATACGAGAAATGAGCTGAAGAATCCAGCGACCACTGGCATTCCATCTTACATCTGCATACGCCAGAATTCTGGTATGACTTGGAATTTTTCCTTCCACTCTTCGTTTTAGTTGTACGTTATTTAACAGATATTATTTTAAAGAATAAGAAATATAATATAAGCACAAAATTGTGTTTTAATTGTTTACACTTGTACAATATAATATATTTAATATATGAATGAGGGACTGGAATGAATGGAATGGAAAACTGTATCGGTTGAGTGAAGTATGAGCTTATAAACGCGTACTATACGAGTATATAACAACTTTGCTACTTTTACAAAAGCAAAATAAAAATGTGCCGTAAGGATATTTATCTTCCGAATAATAATCCAACGTAAGATCTATCTATAGATTCAAGAAAACGAATCGCAACGTAAGTATTTTTGAACCACAAAAGGCCATTTAAAACTATCAAAAGAGGAACATTGATTTACGTCAGCCCATTGAACTGGTAATTGCACAGTCGGTTAAAATGTTATCTCTCGAGGAAATTGCCGAAGAAAACGAAGAGTGTACGATAAGAATGCCTTCACGAAAATTTTCTTTTTACTTAAAATGACAAAACGGACTATTTCGTTACTTGCCCTTGTAAAGGCTTTTGAATCTTGGACTATGAGCTTATGAGCATTGGCTTATGTGGAAAATTGCACCCTTTAATACTTGGTATATTAGTCATTTTTACGGTTATTTGAGTGTTATATCTCTTTCTTTTTCACCTGTACGCTTTTTCATCGTTGTCCTATGGGTAATTCTACATCTTAAAACATATTTAATTTAATTTAGAACGAATTTACAGTGAATAGCATTTGAGAGTAGTAGTATTTTATTAGTGTTCACTGGTGTAAACAAACATATTGATGTAACAATGAAAAAAAATACATGTGAATAAAAAAAAATACGCGAACGGAGAGTTGTGAACACAAAACTCTGTTCTCTAACTGCTAACACACTGGTATCTAACTTCCTACCCTGCTATATTATACCACATTAAAAGTAAATCTGTGACAAAAATAATCATATTTAAAATGCGAAACGGAGTGATATGCCATCAAGATCTCCAGAAATCCAATAGCTCTATTAAACACACATTCTATTTTACACTAGACTTACAATTTCTAAACCTCAGAAATATAATTCACCATGCAATAAATGGGCAGACAGGTCAAATTAGATTCAAATCGGGGAGACGACGCTCTTATTATCTAAATAGAAACTAAATTACCGTCTGCATCGATGGAAATGATACCTTCTGTGTAGAGAGATGAATAGATGCGAATAGATATAATGTCATAATTTGACGAATTCAACAATATTTTGTAGATAAGATAAGATATTTTTAGAAATCGAAAGCGGTTAATGTTTAACAAAAACAAATATTATCGTTTCTAAATTATTCGGACAATAGTTCTACGTAATTGAAGTAAGTAATAAATGCTGTTAGTTAAAGTCAAAGTCAAATAATTTTATTTAAAATAAATAGTTAAATACTTCATTTTTTGAACATCAAACAATTTACCACTAGTTCACTTAAGTTAACATAATGCCTCAGACCTGAGAAGAACCGCCGCAAGAAATTCAGCGGGACTTTTTTTAAAAATTCAATAAATAAAAAAATACAATAAATAACAGTCAGTCATTTCATCAACAGTCACTATTACAATAATTAATATTAAATAATTATTCGTCAACTTCTAAAAATCTAGCGAACTCTAGCGAACTGAACCAAACTTATTCTTTATAGTTTTTATTTAGATAAAAGACGAAAGTACACAAAAAATGTCCAAAAATTTATAAATATGATAATTTTATTATTCTAAAGTATAATTTATAGTCTTATAACTAATTATTATTTGTATCAAAAATATTTTCTTTAACATTCAATTTCCATACTATTTGAGTATAATATTAAAAACGACAGCAATGAAACGATTTATGGTTGCAAAACACGCAATATTAAATACTATATAGAACATCTCCATAAACAATCCTTACACGTCCCTCTTTGGAGAGTCGTTGGAAGCTTATTTGAATTTCAAAAAGTTTTAAAATATTTTTATCTCTTGGCTTAACTTAGTAGCTATACTTAAGGCTTGAATTAATAGGTACTTCCGGTTGACCTAGAATTATGAAATTTGGCAGCTAGAATCTACAAGTAATACTAGTTCAGGAAAAAATCAGAAAGCTATATATTTGTGGTTAAAACCTAAAAAATAATAGCCTGAAAAAAATATGTATTAAACCCACTAATTCAAGTGAGATCAAAGGGATGTATGGAGGATATATCGTATTAAAATCTCAAACGGGAACCCACAACTGTCAAGCTTACAGCTACTGCGCCTCAAATTATTAATAAAATAAAATACTATATATAAATTATTAATTTCAACTAAATTTAACATTAAAAACTAATAATATCTCAATTTCTTTCACAAATTGCAAATATGACGAGGTATCCAACGGAATAGCCTCGATATTTGTGTAAAAACAACGGCATCTCGAAGGGTACTGGGTGGGTGGTACTTTTTGTGTCAGTCGCATTTCGTACATATCTCCAAAACTTTATGTCAGATATTTTGAATTAAGGCTTTGGTGTAAATTTTGTATGATTTTAATTGTATGTTTGTATGTATTTTGTCATGGAAAATTGAAGATATTTTATTTTATTTTAATAATTTTGTGTGGATTTATTTGGTGTTTGCAATAAACAAATTATAAATATATTAAACTCCAACTGTAGAATTAAGGAGGCATTGTGTATTGTGTGGCTCAACTCAACGCCGCGCTTTACCCTGCCACCAGAGAGAAGAAAATTGAAATATTCTTGAATGGGAATCGAATCCATAACCTGTAATAAAGCGTGCCCGTGCGCCACAACTGTCCTTATATTTCTTAGCCACATTTCTTTTTTATTTCCATTTGATTAGGGGGCAAAGCCGCAAATAAAACTTAGTTTTCCTTTTACACAATATCAATAATTAAATAACCCACCTTATTATATACCGTATGAGAACTCCTCTTTGTAAACCGTGTATCTCATATAAAAACCTATAAATTTAAAACCTGCATACAAAATGTAATGCTGCCAAAAACACGCTTCGAATGCATTCAGCGAGGAAACTATTTATATAAAACCTTAGCAGAATTCTAACGAAGAGAAAGGGAACGCAGTGGAGATATTCTCTTGACATATTGCTAAGGTTTTAATTTCTCGTTGATTAATAAACATTTGGTTGCTATTGTTTTTTTTTTGTAGAAGATAAATTAGGAACTCATGACGATTATGAAGCAGAGGAGCACGGCAGTGAGACTGTGAGACGGTTCTGGGTTCGCTTTCTATTCAAGGAGTCCACTTTTATATATTTGATGCAACCAAAGTGCCACCAAATATATAAAGGTGTCTCATGTAAGAATAGGACATAATGATTTGTCACTAATAAATCCAAATGAATTCTAGATAGGTACTCCCTATACCTCAGAGATATAAAGATAGTTTAAAATTTACAGAAATGTAAAGGTAGACAGAGGAAAGCTAGTGTTAAGATACTCCGTTCCCCACATTCGGAAATGAACGCCGTGCTTCAGTACCAGAGCTTTAATATTTAATTAAATAGATTAACGACTCACGCTTTTGTGCCACTGCGCCATGACGGCCTTAAAGAATTAACAATTACTAGAAAATCTTTAATGGAGAGAATTCTCTTTCTTTAAATAACATATGACGATCCAACGGACGCCATTTACGGTTATACAACTTTTTGTAAACTTTAGCATTAAAATTATAAATTAACGAAGACTTTTAATATCACAGAAAAACTTAAATGTTTATGACATATGTATAAACAGCAGAACAAGCAAGTATCTTGAATCATAATTAAAGAATCTCTCGATCAAATCATCTAAACAAAAACTAACTAAATGAAAATGAATTCAAACATTTCAAAATTATTTAATGCAATCAAATATAAATGTAAAATTTTCAATGTGTATCCATTTGTAATAATAAGTAGGAATAAATTATATTTTTACGTACCAAATGTTTTGAATGGAAAATTGAACGGTTTCGGATAAGCGCAGGTTCAAATCCCACTATAAACTTTCATACGAAAGTATTTTTTTATTACGAAAGAACTTTTTTATATGAAAAGAAGCTATTAAATATTGCTTGAGTGGAAATTGAATCCAAAACTTGTCGTGCTACAGTCACACGATTGTACCCCTGCACCACGACTGACCTCAACTAATCTATTTATATATCAGGTTTACTTATAAACAAATTTAAAAAAAAATAAACTTTCAAAGAAACTAAACTTTCATAACATATAAATATGAAACATACCACGGAGATGACTTTTAACATGAATACCAAACGCGGCGTAATTAATATTATACGCCGGCGGAATATTATAGTAATTGTGTTATCCTATTATTGAGAGTCGCGCGTAACAGATCGGTAATGGTTGGCCGTGGACGCACGCGTCGCGGCTTTGGATATGATGATAACGAAAGATTATTAAAATTAAACTTTAAATTAGACGCCAGTGAAATGCGAGAGGTCATAGGTTGGAGAAAACTAAATATATTATATTTGAATTTTTCTCTCTGGTAACAGGGCGAAGCTCTGGTAACAAGGCGAAACGAAAGTGTGGAGCGTAGTGTCTGAGGCTCCCTTTGCCTACCTGTGGGATACGGCGAAAACTAAAAAATTTTTTTTTTGTACTAGAGGCATTTTTAAATTTATAAATAATAAAAAAATATTATTTAATCGCCTTTGCCAGCCTATCCATTTTTCCAAGCTCACTATACAGAAAGCTCGCTGCGGTATTCCGATTCGTCACATTCACATTATTTATTACTGCAATATAAATTGATGTACCTGCAAATTATCTGCCAAAGGACCAAAAGAATGATGGATTGGAACCCGCGTTAATTCACTTACTGTTACTTCTGTGTTAGTCATCTAAGAAACTTCGTGTTATACTAGATTACTTTATATATAGTTTAGTTTAGTTACTTTACATAGTTTCGTTAGGTAATTCTTAAATGAGCTTCTTATCATTTTAACTTGATAATTTTAGACATACATAGTGTATTTGTATAGTAAAAGTAATTCTACGTTATATTTGGGGTTTCATACAATATATACTCTTCAGAGGTACACAATTAACATAAATATTTGCACACCATAATGATGCAGCAGGATCTTGTCGAATTTAAAATATATTAAAAAAACTAATAGCTTCACGGTGTACTTTGTAGTGTAGTCCCGCGTATAGCGTCCAGGTGGAGTGGATGATATTTGAACTTGTGACGTACTGTACGGTTAGAAAAATCGGCGGCAGGTAACAGGTCAAACAGTTCTTCAGAACACTCCCCATGATAAATGCGGTAGAGAACGCACAGGAGAATACAACTTTAATTCAATAAAACTTATTCAGTACAATGATCAATTAAACTATATTGCAGTGCCGCGACTTAACGACAGCCACAGGCGTTAGAAAGAGGGGGGGGGGGAGTCTGAGCGGATATCACGGTTAAAGTTCAGATTCCCCCCCCCCCCCAAAAAAATAACTTCTAAATACGCCCATGACGACAACCAAAAAAACCTATAAAGCATATGCAAATCAAAAACCCAATTTTGGACCACTAATTGTAAATGTGTCTCATGTCTTCAAAAGTTTAACGGGTAACGAATGCCTAAAGATCTTGCAAAGTTACGCCAAAAAAGTAGTCCTCAATTAAAAGAAACCTCCCGATCCACATGTTTATTCATGGCATACGAAAATATAACTGGTCTGCCATCTCCTGCCGTGAGATCGCGTGCGCGGCCATCAATAAATAAAATTAAATAAAAAATAATTAGTATTTTAAACAAGGCTATATGTTGGCGCAACACGACACTTTGCGGCGTTAAATTGCACTTTCTTTTTAATTTAATAGTCTGTTGACATGTGAGGGTCTAAGTCCGGCTGTAGATGCATCAGCCGGTGGTTGCATGTTCGACGTTTATGCATTCTTTGGATATTAATTAACGATTTGTTGTTACTAATTGTGTTATAGGGAATTTTTGAATTCATATTTTATTTTATTTTTATCTTTCTTTTCTTTTAACAGTTTGAATTAATGTTATGTGTAATTCTTCTTTTGGATATAATATTATGTATAGTAAACTTTTATATAAATACAATTACCTACAGATTTACTTTTTAGATTTAAATTTTTTGTATGATACTTTATTATGTAATTAAACACTTTCTTCTTTCTATCTCCAACTTATCATTGTGATATAAATAATTTCTATTTATACAATAAATTTATCTATAACTTTTACTTATCAAATTTATATTATAAAAGCCAAAATAACCATAGAATCAACCAAATAAAATTACCAAATTTTTATTTTATTCTCAAAACATAAATTTTATCGTCCTAAACGTGGCTGTGTGTTCAAAGCAAAAGCCACACGTAATATATATTTTCTACTTTTTCTAAAGAAACAAAAGGTAAATTTTAGATAAACCATAAATAACCGGAGATCAACACCGCGTATTAAATGACTTTATATAAAAAGAAATATACTTCATGTGTTGCAATTCCATGAAGTTAATAGGTAATAGTAGATTACCCACTAATGAGTAAGTGTAATGACTGTGAGAATCGCGTCGTATGCAACATGATCGACTGCTTTGTGTTACTATAATTACAAACTACTCTAACGTTATATAACTTCGCGTATACACCTATACAGTGTATTAAAATAAATCATATCAGCTGCAGAGTATGCAGAGGGAACCTAGTGCTAAGACACTACCTTCTGGAGACAAGATTTCAGTCCGTATTCTTTCCTAAACGTCTGGCATGACTTCATGTAATCAAATCAAAATATAAATATAGGTAGATTACTAAGAATTTAAAAAAAAAATCAGCTTCACGCTGTATCCCGCACACAGCAGGATAGGTTGAAGGAAGCTTGTGTTAAAACATTCATATCCACTTTCCGCCGAATAGGTAAATAGTGAAGCTAGTTCTGTAGATAATAGAGGTATGTACGTACATTCACACAAACGCTAGATAATAACAAATTGAACGCTTAATGAGCGTATTCACATCGCATCCTGTCTAACTTGTATCTACGAGTGCTACTGTAACAGCGAGCTTTGTAACTTGGAACTGGGTGCTTGCGAAATAAATTCTTATTCGAGGTACAATAAAATAAATAAATATTGTTATGCGTAACGACATGAAACTAATGGCAAGAGCCTGTATATGCGATGGTTATAAGTTCGATGTCCACTTGGTTAATGTTCATATAAAGAATAATTTCAACATTTTATGCTTCGCCATCTGGCTGAAAAATATTATTATTATTATTATTGATTTCAAATATTATAAATTAATTATTATTTCTACGCTAACGACTGAATAAGGACACTAGTATTTACCTGCGGCTTTGCCCGCGTCGTCAAAGGAGAATATAAAAAAAAATAACAACTCTTACATTTTCATTTCGAACCAGTAGTTCCTGAGATTAACGCGATTAACCAAACAAGCTTTTCAGCTTTATAATTTAAAATCAGTATAGATATAATTAAAGGAATATTTTAATATTGGCTTATATTCTTATAATAAAACCTCTAAACTATATCTTATACATGTCTTAAACATAAAAAATAATAACTAATTACACGAAAACATGCTCAAAGATTTACAAACGCCACATATATACATACATACATACATTCATACATAAATGAGGCAGTAGTACAAAATATCAATTGGGTTGGTTTTTATGCGGAGCCGTGTAAAACAGCGGGGTGGCGTGTGCGCTCGCCTTATGTGAGTTTGGCACGCGATGTACAATTACGGTGTGAAATTGTTATATTTCTTTTAGTTTTCTAAGTTTGTTTTTTGTATTTTTTTTATTTATTAAATAAACCTAAATAATTAAATTTTTAAAAGTTAAACAACCCCCTAAGACCTGTTTCGACACCTTCATGTCGGACCATATATATGCGACAGGTCCGAGTTCGATTCATATTCGAAGTACTATTTTATATAAGAAAACAATTTATTAAATTACAGTGTTTTGTTTTCTATTACCAATAGTTAATGTAATTAGCGCGTTCAAACAAACAATTTTTTCAGCTTTATAGCATTAATATTTTAGAAAACCAATGAAAAAAAATCCTCTCTATTTATCGAGGCTACGTAGCATATAACACCACACAAGGCGTTTCGAAGTACCTGCACTCAGAACTATTTCAGCCCCTTAGTCAAGTCAAATCAAGATGAATCAAAACTTGACTATCTCAATTTAATAACGAAAACAAAATTTAAAAAAGTGACACACAGTACAAACACTCTCTTTGCCAATCGCAAGCAATGAAAAAAAAAGAAACTATAACACTTTCATAGCCGCCAGTACAATAACCCTTTTGTGTTATTTTTAAAGGCACCAGGAATGATCGAGTGTCCCGAATTCATGTTATACATACAGTTATCCGATTGAAAATGTAGTAATTTGTTAACTATTCTAGAAACGCGCGTTGTATTGTGTTGCCTTGCTCGACATGTGAACGTCGCAACAATATTTACACCTAACATTCATATTTTTATTCATGTAACTAATTTGTATTTTGAGGCTGTCGCGGCGCAATAGGTAACGGTCTGACTGAGCGTGGTGGTTATGGGTTCGATATCTATTCGTGTAAATGAATTATGTTCATTTTCCTCACTCTGGTCTAAAGAAAATTGCGCCATTCAAAACGCAATATCTCGTAAAGTCCCGAAAAATGGAAAAAAGAGTGTCTTAACACTAGATTTCTCTTTTTTCTCCTATCTTTTAATATATACCATATAGCATTAAAAAATATTTATACACTACTACACCATGCTGTGAACGCAAAATAAATAATTTATATATTATTTTAAAAGAGTAATTTTATCGGATATATTGAAATATTAACATGGTGCTACTAAATTTTACATCAAATATTAACATTTTACTCGATTTTCTGCTATAAAAAATATAATTATAAAATTGTACCTATAACGTAGTACGTTTTGAGGCTGGTCGTGGCGCAGTGGTACAAATTGTGCTGCACAATCGACTGGTTGCGGGTTCGATTCCCACTCGAGGAAATAAAATATTTATTTATATTTTCATTTCTTCGCTCTGGTGAAGCAGCCGTGTGGTCCCGGCTTAGAATAGGATCACCCTGGTACTGTCGGTGTCGTAAGAGGCGACTAAAGTACGTGTGGTAGAGTCACGTCGCCAGTAATGGCAACACGCATGGGCAGACTCGACCGGATTTAATACCACCCCCGGCATTTTAAACCGGCGTGAAGTAGTGGCCCTTGCCACTGCGTTTCGCATTAGGTAATGCCGGGCCCCGGTGCCCTTCATCTCCACCTTAAAAGGCTGGCAACGCACCTGTGGCTCCTCTGGTGTTGCATGGGGTCGTGGGCGGCGGTGATCACTTACCATCAGGTGACCCGAACGCTCGTTTGCCTTGTCCTCTCCCATAAAAAAAAAAACGTAAGAATATTTAATGTTACACGCCTATTTTCAAACAGGATATTTAATGTACGTAATGTACGTAACAAGGTATTTTCATAAGTTAGTAGTCGTAAGAACACAACACTATGAAATAACTGAGTAGTGCCACTCAACAGATATATTAGAGGAACGAAAAGAAAAGGAAGTAAAAGTATATTATTTCATTATGTTTATTAGCCTATAGCGTGTAAACAAATTATATATAGAGTTCTATAATAAATGTATTATATGACATATTAGTGACCCGCTCGCGACTTCGCCCGCTTAAACTACTGAATTATTTACTTAATATACTGAATTACATTTGTGTTTTAATATATATTATAGTATATTTTTGCAAAGCACTTAAGGTTTCTATTGTGAAAATTATTGAAGACTTAAGTTATATTTAATCCAATATTCAATCCAATGTTTGAAAAAAAAAACGAATTATTGTAGATGAGCCTGACTTTGCAATATAAGCAGAAAAAAATAATGATTTACGACTTCACAGAAGAAATCTCAAAAGTAAGCATTTCTCTACTAAATAATGGATGTTATTATATATATAAACCTTAATCTGGTATCACTCTATCTAGTTTTAAAGATATAAGCATACATAGGGACAGACGGCGGAAAGCAATTTTCTTCTATACTATTTTCTTGTAGTGACAGTGATATGAGACTTTTGTACTTTTAACATAGCGCCATCTATTGAATATTTACCTAATACAGTCAATATCGCCATCTGCTTAGAATCGTTTGAAACTAACAGATATTCCAAAATTACTGTTATAAATTTCTTTTAATAATAAGAAAATAATTTTTAATAAAATAATAATATTGTAATTATAAATTGAGATCCTATCTAGCTATCCTATCTTTCAAGTTGAAATTGCAAAATTTCAAGTGAAAATTTGAATAAAACGGGAGCTTAGGAGTGTCTTAAGTGCTACGAGTATGTTTCAATCAACAGTTTTGCTTATAAAATCAAATCTTTATTCAAGTGGACTTTTTTAAACACTTTTGCAGCGTCGAAGGAATATAAAGCTACCACCGGAAGTTCTGCTAAGAAGAGCCAAAATTCTCAACAGTTACACTATTCTGAAAACTTATATGCTGCGTGTATATTTCTTTGGCACAGAGGCTTTTTTAACTTATTTAATATATTCCCAATGCTTAACGTATCATAGTATAAAAAAAATAATAAAGTGTAGGTCATTCTACCTCCTGTGTTATAGAACATAATAGCAAATATCATATACACTTTACACTTCTCAATATACTAATAAAATTATATTATATTATCATACTGCGCACCCTACAAAGTATCGATAGAACTATACAGGATTATTCAGAATTTCGAACATCTAAAACCACCTGCTCTCACACCGCATACTAAATATCAACGGTTTAATTGCGGTTATAAAAATGGGTATAGCTGATAGCGAGATGTCTCCTTTATGTGTTAGTTGATTCAAACCACTATTTTCATAAAGAGTTAAGAAATAAAGACAGTTCGTAATTTTGTAAAATTAATAAATATATAAAAACAATATAAATAAATATTCTTCTAATAATAAATAAATATTCTTAGAAGGTCTCAGTTGACTTTCACAATCATAGTGTGAATAATATTGGTGGAAAACAAATACCACGATGACCTCCTGGAGGATATGTATGAGATGTACCTACCATCAACCTCTTCATACATATCCCCCACGAAGGCCAGGAGGCGAAATTCTTACACAGGAACTCTAACTGCCTGACCCTTTTGATTGGAATTGAAAATGAAAATAAAAAACCTCACTTTTATGCATTTTGGGGAATATGCAATGACATCCATTTTCTACAAGATATACATTTACATACATTACAAAGAAAATCTGGATGGCTTCGTTTATCCATACCATTCACATCATTACCATCCAATCTTATTCAAATTGTCTGTATTCACAATCTAGCCACAAAGTATTTACCCTACATATAAAATATATCATAATAAAACCGTATGTTTACAGGTGAGTACAATACATCAGCGGGACTTAATTGCCACCATAAAACAATCGTGAGTTCCTCGCCGTCTTAAATGCTCATTAAGAACGGTAATGGCAAGCTATGGTGCCGATAAATGGGGGTGGAATTCGCAGTCTAAAATAAATGGTCAGGTCAACTTAGTTATTTGGATATATATTAGTGGAAAGATTATGAGTACTGATCTTGGAAGTCTTCCTTCTAGGACTGACTATCTTATATCCATTTTTTTTATTATTTAATATATAGTGTATATTTTGTAAAATATATATTTATAAAAGATAAATTCAACGTCGCGTTTTGTCTTCTTATAATTGCCAGTTCCCACTGGCACCGAACTGTAAACCATCGCAATTACAGTCAGACACTGTGCTGCTGCGGTGTGCGCCTCCTCTTTACGTTGCTTTAAACTATTATTATAATATGATAATAAAGTATTTCCTTCGTAATATTTCCGCATTGTATGCTTATTTCTTGTATAGGTACTAAGCTTTTATATTTTTACTTTCTTTAAATTAAATCAATTAAATATTATAATTATTATTGACTTTTTATAGATTAAATTATTATCAATATTCATTATTATACATGTTTATTTATTGTAATTGTTCTACATTCTCGTTAACTATATTTCAAGATTATAATTTGGAGACTCCAACAAAAATACGACTTCTACCTATTAAAAATATTGATTTACAAGACGATACTGACATCTTAATTTAAAAGTACCATTTTAGTCCATTTTCAATCTGTGAACACTATTTGTTTGAGCTTTGACTACTACATAGATCACTGTGGAATATAAATTTTTGACTTACGGCCATAGGCTTATCCGCCTTCCATTCGCTCAGTCACGAAACAACGAACGAATGGTCAATATGTATGGAAATTCTTTGAAACTCATAGAAAATTAATGGTTGACGGCGCTCACGATATATTTAGTCGAGTATTTGCTATGAAATATAATTTTACGTAATTTTATTTTGAAGTTATTACAACTGATGGCGATTTATCATTAGTTCTGTGTGTTGGTAAGATTGTATGAATATATTTTTTAATATTTGCCTTAAGTTTTATTATAAATGAATCTGAGCCAGCATTTCCGTTGATTTCGTAAAACATCAGGAAAATCCTTTCTAAGTGCTTCCTTCCCTATATTCTCCAAAGAACTGAAATTATTCTCAGAGTCACACCGAGTAGTTTCGACTGTGTGTCAGTCAGTCTGCAGCCTAAATATAGATAGAAATAAATATTTAAAAGTCTTATATTTAGAACCAACTTCTCACGAGGGTCGTGTTAATAGGTTCTTCATATACTAGATATATATATACTACTACTAGATTATTCTTGATATCGGTATAATCGGTTTTTGTCAAATTACACCTAGAAGGTACTTCCCCTTAAGAAACAAATATGTCCAATGGACATTTCCATTATGCTAATAAAATCGATTTGAATAATCAATGACATGGGAACATCACTAATTATGGACAAAAAAAATATTTGTTTCTATATTTCGAGATTATTGGTTTCATACATATTAAAAAGAATACACTAAATAAGACACTATCAATTCCTTTTTTATATAATAACATTAAATGTTTAAAAATACAGAAATAGCGTAGCATAACGCATACAGACATAGCACAGCGTTTAGTTCCGCAACTCAAGACTTGCGTTGCGGAAGTCTCTACTTGATGCTTTGCCTGCCATGCTCGATAACCTTGGAAAAAGAGGACCTCCAGCTATTGTTACTACCTCATTCGGAAAAGACATTCCAATTGGGATAGTAAATTTTTTTGTAATATAATATTATAAAATTTTTGTCAAAACAATCTTAATAAATCGATAATTTTCAACGGAACACCTAAACGATCCCGATTTAATATACATAATTATTGTATCGATACCGTTCGAGCCGTACACGAGTCACGACACACACTATAGTATAACATAATATAATGAACTAGCAAATAGAACTGGCCGGCTAAGTGATTTGACCAATTATGGCCTGTCCCCCACAGAGAGGCTTGGGATTGACGTTAAAAGAATTCTCATACATGAACATATGATGGCCAGATGTGATTCTTTTATATGCTTATAATATAAACTTAGGTAGGTGATTGTTATTTTTGAAGTAATTTAAAGACATGAAGTGTGTTTAGATCATTAGTCACTAATTGCGGTTAATTATTTTAGTAAAATAAACTAGGGCAATATAATAAAGGAACAAAAATAAGATGAAACTCGTTCTGGTAACTTTTAACCTGTGAACCGGGGAACCAGGTCCCTTCTGACTACCCTGCTACCGGCGGGATAGAGCCCGAAGCTAACAAAAAGATAACTTTCCAAAGTTTATTCTTACTTTAAAAGATTTAATCGCACTAGTTAAAATATTCTCAAGATATATTTATTATAAAGACTATTTTTTGTATTTCTTCAATCCAAAAGAATCCGAAATAAGGAAAAAAGACCTAAAATATCCAAATTACTCATCTTGCCCATCTAGAAGTAAATATCAATGTTTCCTCCTACAGTGTAACAACAATACACGTATTTGACACAGCGATTACACTCACAATGCGGGTACAAGCCAATAAAAGTAACGTGTTACAGAAAACATCTTGGCTTTTCTTTTAGCTTCAGCAGGGTAGTTAAGGGGAATCTCGGAACATAGTGTTAAAACTCATCGCTCCCTCGAAAACAGTTTCGTTCCCCACTTTCTCATAAGCCTGATGTCAATATGAATTAAAAAAGGTTAGTCTGAGCAAATAGCAAGTTTTGCCTTTGGTTGGCGTTATGTTTACATTTATACAAATAATTTAATCAGCCCGTCTGACCTTCTAACCTTTATAAAAAATTAGGACGCTCACAGTGCTCTGCGTAATCCACAAGGGATATTTCCTTGATGTCTACATTAAGTAAGCTATAAAACAGAAAATAAACCTTTTATTACAATACTTAATCACTAGGTTTGATAATAAATTCTTTAAGTCATAATAGCACCAGCACCAATGTGATATGATGAAAGCTGGTTCACAGTGATATCCTGTGATACATCTAAATCAGAAATATTCACATTATTAATTTTCATTTTCTCTATCCGGTAACGAGGCACCAGAGGTACACCAGAGGTCCTCCACTTAAAACATAATGCCTCCGGAATTTGACGGAGAGTGAGTAATTTTCTCAATAGGAACGGAATTTATTAATATAGCTATATAAAGTTCCCAGGTTCCCTCTGCCTACCCTGCTATGTGGACATAGCGTGATGTTAAAATAAATTATTTTGATTATCCCTGTGACCCTATTCTACTATATCAAGAAAGATTTGCCGTATATGATTATTTAACTAAATCCTAACAGATATTGCGTTATATTTCAATAAAAAAACCTTAATATTTCAATACTTTGAAAATATTCATCCAAGTTTTTTATTACTTCTCCGAATATTGAATTGTTGATAGCATTTTGAGCTTAAAAGCTGTTAATTTCTAAGCAAATGATGTAATAACTTTAGGATAATGTATTCTCCATACAGACTGGTTTTCGTAATTTCACGCAAGACGCCGAAGTACTTCTCCGCTGGGTTTTAATATTTTTATATTATTCAAATCGTTCAAGCCCGTTCGTCTGCAGCGACAGCGTGACTAACGTGACGGTCACTTGTTCGATTTTCGTACGAAGGTTGCATGTGAGACATTATATATTTGTGTATTTGCAGAATTTGCAATTTGTTATGGCCCGGTTGGAATAAATTACGTTGTTAAGAAATTATAAAAATATATGTTTTAAGAGAATTATAAGAAGAGTTGTTAAGAATATGTGTGTTTAAAGAAAGATATTTAAAAAAACATCTAAATTGTTGTCATTATAATTCTATGTGTAACTAGCAGTAAAGTTATTCAAAGAAATATATGAAAACTTCAAATATAAACATGTCAAATAAATAATTATATTTATCGAATTTGAATCTGTGAATTCTTTGATGGCGCTTAAATGGTTTAAGGCTCTGATTTAACTTCCTGCTCAGCTCTACATCAATGAAATACAATAGTTTCATATAAATTTCAATTGTATAATATATCTTAATTGATATACATATTATAAGCACGTTGCACATATGGATATATATTTTTTTTAATTTCTTATACGATTTTTCCTCACGTAGTCACAATATATGATTATTTCTACGTACAGGAATCGAACCCAAAACTATTTTTGTATTTACATTCACACATTGTCCCCCCACCACAAGACAACCATGTCATATGTTATTTTAACTGAATTAACTGTCTAGTAAACGTCCCGTCCCTGTTGTTCTTAATTTGTATGAAAAAGTTTCTTTTGCATTTTACATACAACAATGGTTGCAACGGCGAACTTAATGCTCATGAGCATATCTCATGTCGTGTTAAACGTCAAATTTTAAACTTACAAGCCTTTCTTAAAACTTGTAAAAATTGTAAACTTAATAAAAATGAAGAAATGTTTTTCTTGTGCAATGGGACAGTATGTATAGACGATGGTTCAAAATTCAATCCATGGATCCCAGTCGGAGAAATCATATTATTTGAATTATTTTTGTTTTATCAAGAAAGTGAGAAACGGAGAGTCTTAAGAATACGTTCCCTAGGCCTACCTCGTTATCCGGAAAAGCTTGTAGCAAAAAAACTTTTATATATAAATGAAAACTTTTTATCTAAGCTTACGGTAAGAGGATAACAATCTACTTATTAACGTGCATTAAAAAACGAGAAAAATCGCCAGTTTATCTGCAGGAGATTTAATACCGGTTTTTTCTCACTCATAAACCATAATTGAGTACTAAGAATAAAAAATGTAAGTGCTGGAAGATCCATCAGATAAATATTTTTTTCTTTCATATAACCTAAGATTTTTTTTCTTTTTTTTTTCCTTTGCGTCAAGTATGTTATATCTCGCATACACCATGATAAGCAAACGGTACTTGATGTAGAAACTCTTCGTCTCCAACGCATTGCCCAAATATTCGAGAAAATACACGTCTTCATAATAGCTATAAACTTGTAAACTAACTATCGTTACACTCAAGGACGCTCATAGAAACGCTCACTTGCATTCCTCGCAAGAGCAATCATAATTAAATGCACAACACAATAATTAATAAATGAACTTGTTCTACTTAAAGAATATTTATTATTTAATGAATGAATTACTGGTTCCAACATGTTTTTCAACGGAAAACAATTTAAAATAATTTATTTTGAATAAAAAATTTTGACTATGATTTTGAACGGAAGTATTTTAATGGGAACGGAGTGTCCTAAAACCCTGAGAACCTATTTTCAGGTTCCCTCTGCCTGTCCTGCTATGTACAAGATATACTGTGTACTGATACCAAAAAAAGAATCAGTCATGCCACTTCCAAGTCATAATTCCAGGTTAGAACCGAACCGACCGGTCCGTCAATTCGTCGCGCGATCCATTGAGTTATTAGTCGCCTATTAAATTACGTAGAGGTGGCATTAAACATGTTTGAGGGCAAAATAAAATTGCCACTCTGACACTTCGCTTATATATTTCGTTCCCGTGATCGCCGCGCAGGCCGTAAACCGATTCTTCAAGGTTGAACAACTCGTGGGTGTCGGCTCGTAAATAAACATTTTGGGCAAAGATTTTTGAATGCTATTAGATATGGACGTATGTTGGATATAGTCGACTTGATACTTGCCATAGGTTTGGTGATAAGTGGAGATGATTGACTTTTTTTGTGTTATGTAAATTATGAATAAAGAGGAATTACTTTTTTTATTCAGCTTCTCGTGTATCCAACATACAGCATACAACAGAGTAAGCAACAGCTAAGACACTCTTTCCGGCCGATTTTTCAGATATTGCGTCTTAAGAGGCTCAACGCTACGATTTCTCTTGTGAGAAGTTTCTTCTCTTACCAGGCGAGGAAATGAAAATAAATAATTATGCCAAGTGGGAATAATTATCTAATATATAATATAAAATATAGGCACTCTAGGCAAGTTTCCCCAATCCCAACATTTTAAAAATATTAACATTGAAGAGCAGATCGCAGAGTAATGGGATTAAATATTTTATTTAGTCCGCCATATATAAGATAGGTCGTTGTGGGTTCGGTCCCACTCGGGGGAACGAATTATTTCTAAACTATCCAGGCAGAGTTGTGAGAGAAAAAATATAATAGTAATTTATAAAATTATTTCTTAAATTAAAAGTCCCATTTCAAATTCTTAAAATCAAACGACCCAAGATCAAGATGAGCAGTAATAATTAAAAGTAACCATATCTGATAGCCATCGAGACGCCGCATGAGAACGAAATTACCACTCGCAAGCTGGAACTTAACAAAGGAATTGTAAATTAAAAGATTTATCTGTCTATAATATCTATTGTGGGTTAACTTTTGACTTGACTCTGGAGAATTTATATTCGAAAAGTATTAATTTTTGTTCAGTATAATTAAACCTATAGGACAATTGCAATATTCAAAATTCTAATGTGTCTATATCAGTAAAGTGTATCAGTTAAATTGAGAACATTGTGGATTTAACTCCTCCCTCTCTCCACGCAATGTCGTATAAACTAGGTGGTGTATGGGGAACGGAGTGTCTTATCATTAGGACCTCTCTGTATATTTAGATATTTTAACCGACTTCTATGTGTAGTCGATTAAAATATCCAATAACATATATTATAACCAATAACCAGAAAAAATCATATAAATTACACATTCCTAACATTTTCTAACAATACAAGGTACAAGAAACCTATATGCATAATATCCCCTTACGAAGGTGACTAACCTCTCCTTGTCGATAAATAATAATACCACGAAGAAAGCTATGAAATTAAATGCCACAAGAAATATCGCCTGTTATGTATATTTAACGAAAAGGTAGAGATATATATTATTACGTTGTCTCCTTCGGGCCTATCAATATCATCGCCCACCACCTTAAATCTCATGTTACAGTAAAAACAACGCAAGATGCAAATTCAAAACAAATAGTCGTTTTATTTTTGTTTGTTATCTTTACTTTTGTTTTTAGTAACGATTTTTAAATTTTTTATTTTCTTTTTAAATATTGTTTTTTTTGGCTTTGTAGCTGAGAGTAAGGACAGATTTGATATTGACTCGGTTTATATATTTCTATCCTTGTATTAGGTACTGCTTGTAATTTCATTGACGTGGACTGTAGACATAAAATCAGTTATTTTCCGTTTCTGTAGGATTTTGGAGAGATCCTCTTGCAGTGCTTCCCTACACCTAACCTTACACGCCAAATTTCACTCTCTTAGTCCAATAGTGTCGTCTGTGCATTGTATCTGTAGCTGTCATTTAAAAAAAGCTTTATAAATGTTATTCTACAAGTTGTAGCTTAATTTTTTTTTTAATTAATTTTTAAGGTATATTTTTTAAGTCTATATTTTATTTGACTGTTAAACAATAGTTCAGAGATTTAAATTTCAAATAAAAAATGTCAATGATATACTTTACTTTATAATTTACTTTATTTACAACTTACTTTTATACTTATTCTACTAACTTTTACAACTAAATAACATAAAGGGCAATCATCCATGAACGTTCACTCAATTGTAAACTAACAATGCTGGTCTATCTATTTTTTGATACGAATTAAAATAATATATTTTTCTGAGATATTGTGGGTGTTTTTTTTCTTTTTCAATAATTTTGTTTGAAACCAATTTAAAAAATAAGTTTTAACTGATGTTTATAAAAACTATATATTGAAATATATTAGATGTCGCTTAAAAATAAATAAAATGTTTGTATTAAAATATAATATTACGCACGTCATATATATTATAAAGAAAGATATCCCTTTTTACTTATATGTACTCGTATTTATTTCATATTATGACATATAAATAAATAATAAACAGTAATAATATAAATAAAGACAAAATGTAGAATTATAGGCAGATTTGGTTCTTTCTTCTTAAAGCCCAGAAAAATGCAACAGATTCATAATCTATTTCAATTTTGATCTGCAGACAGGGTTTACCTGCATGCCCTTCCCCTACATGTATTTGTTTATATTTTTTACGCTTTTCAAATTATTTTATTCACCGTTACTGTGGAATAAAAAAATAAATAAAATTATTCTACTATTCTACTCATTATTATGCAAAACATAAATACGATTTAAGAATTTACTTTTCGCAATACTCATTAAGGCGAGACGTTAAGCATACTTAACGTCATGTAAATACCACTTCCAATTCGCAATTAAGATGCCCAAATTTTTCTATGATATTTTTAAGGAACAAACAAATTACACTAATATTATAAATATAAAAGTATGTAAGGATGGATGTTTGTTCTACTTTCACGCTAAAACTCCAGAACGGATTTTGATGAAACTTTACAGTAATATATATGTCAAGATTTTGAATAGTTTGACTTGTATATAAAGATCAACAGGTAAATATTTAAAGAATTATCAACGGCCGGTCAAATAAAAAATGCACTTCCTGCAGTAACTGAATTTTTGGCACTCAACACACAATATTTGAAACAGGACAGGACAGGAAGTAAGGACGGAGTGTCTTAACTCTCAGCACTAGGTTCCCTTTGCCTACCGCGGGATATTAAAAATTAAGGCTAATTAATCTTAAAATAACGTGCAGTAAAGTTATTTTAATTAATAAACGTTGTAATTTATAGTAGGCGAATTGCAAATGATGAAGGATGTCCCGATATCGTCGATCTCCCGGCTCTGCTCTAGCTTGTAAAACTTGCACCCACGTGATTTTAATCTCTAAGTGACCATTATTTTAGAGAAACTTAAATATTTATTTTAGCTACGCAATTTTTTTATTTTTTTTATTTTAAATATAATTTAATTTCTTTGAATAATCTGAATGTACCTTCCTACAGGACTGGGCACTATTTAATTAGGGTTTCATACGTTAAAAGGATTTGCAAAACCTTTACAAGGCTGCTTTGTTGTCAACCCTTCTATCAACAGAATTTATCTCGAGATCACGTGGATGTTTCAAATCAATATCAAATGTTCAAATAAATATTTAGTTTCCTCGACTGGGAATCGAACTCACCTGTCGTGCTAACAGTCGCACACTTGTGCCCCTGCGCCACGATAATTTGTGTCATATTTATATACTTTATGGGGATTGAACCCAGAACCGTCATGTCATACATTATCCCAATGTGCTAAGAAATTTCTCTACGCACTACCCTATGCTCGATACATTAAGTATTAAGTGGCGGTACGCGACGCCACACTTTGTCTTATCACCAAAACAAGAGGGTGAAAATAATGAGGCTTACCAAGTGAGAATCGAACTTACTACCTCTACGTTTGCAGTCATACGCTGTGCCGCTACTGTACAACGGCCTCAAAAATTATAAGCGTCCGATATGCTAGGTCAATGACCAGTTCTGAGCGTTTTTAGAAACCAAAAATTGACTAATTCATAGAATACATTACACTACTGAACAGATTTAGGTGAAACTCTATAGTAATATCTAATACACCAAAATGACACATGGGCTACAATTTATCTAAACATCTTGTGTAATTTTCCCATAATATAATAATAATAAGCGGACAAAGCGGCGTCCGTGTCGGTAGTTTAACTTAATTTTATTACATCCCGATATTATCCTGGTCAATTTTCATACAAATTTCGTGGAGATCGTGATCGCAATCTGCACTGCAATTTGAAAGCATGCAAATCGAGAGGTCATCCATCATCCTGGTAATGAAAACCCTCAATTTTTTAATTGTAATCACACATTCGGTCACGGCTGTGTTACAATATATGGTGTATAATGCGATATGAGTGTACACTGTATTGAGGTACAGGGGATGATTTATATCCATATATTTATATTTTAGATATATTTTTAATATTTAGAAGTGATATTCAATGTTTGGGAAAGAAAAATACATTTTTTTTTTGGAAACTTATAAAAATTCGAAAGTAACGTAAAGATAGTATATTAAAAGAGAGTATAATTTTTAGTACATCTAACCCAAGTTCAACTAATAGATAATAAATCATATATATTTTAGTATACTAGTATTTAACGGCATGTACTAGTGTATGTGCGTGTCATGCCATGTAGAGCCCAGTGTGACAACACTCCGTTCATTCTCCGTAAATTTTGAGACTTACTAATATTTTGGTATAAATAATATTTTGTTTTTGTTTGTTAAATGTTTTTATATAAATAATATTTTGTCTTTGTATGCTAATGAAAATAATTCATTCCCCTTACTTGAAATCAAACCTAAAACTCTCACATATAGTCAGCTACTGTTCCACTACACAACAATGTATTTAATTAATGTAAAAATGAAACAACGGAGAGAATAGAATGAATTGAGAACTCATTTATATTACTGTAATATGAATTCATGAGCTTGTTATTAAACTATCAAAAGGGAAAATCACTAAATAACTTACAAGGTATACTTCCTGTCACAGCGGTACAAATAGCAAGTTAGTAATGAAACATCCTAGAGATTTATTACTGTAAAATGAACATTCTAAGTATTATCTAAATGTTGAATTTATAGAAATAGATGGAATTCGTTCGGATTCATAAAGATATTTTTTATTTCGTATTTTCACTCCAAATCAAAATGTAGCAAGTGCAGCTTTCGCTAAATACCTTTTTAATAGAAATGTTAAAAATTTTAACTGACTTTTAAAGTTAAATCGCTTTAAGATTGAAAACGCAAACTACTTTTTCAATCCGCCGCTTCCACAAATCTCCAGTGTCATCTGTTTATTCAGGTGCTTTGGTAAAATATTTAGAAATATTAAAACATTGTTTAAATAAATCTATGTTCTTTTAGTACTTTATTAGTTAACATTCTTAGTTGTACACTAATATTTTTATAATTTTAGATTTATATACACGTACTACACACGCTGTTTTTTAACTAAAGTGAATAAATGAAAACAATCCATAAATTCATACAAAAATATAATATTAATAACGAATCTATTACAAAAAACCCCAGTCGCATAGTCACCCCAGTGTCTCTACCTACATGCCCACTTACACGAACAGTCATCCAAGTAACGATGTACTAAACATAAACATATTTAATAACGTCAAAGGATATAAAGATTAAGGCCCTACAACAGGTGATTTTTATCTATCCGTCTGTATATTGCAAAAATAACCCATATAATATTTGTTTTATGTTAATTTGAATCTATTAACATTACTATGGTGACAGTAATTTGGTTTTTTAATCATCACACCTCAGTATCATATTTTCTGTTTTTATGTAAGTTGTTATTTTGATATTTAATTTGAAATCGTCAGGTCGAATATCGCAAGATATATATTCAATTTAGTCTATTTATATATGTTATTTATCGTACTAACTCTGTCTTTTCTATTGCTGTCTAAGTAAATGACAAACAATACAGAGAATAAAGATTATATTTAGTTTGTAGGTATATGTAAAAGATTTTTGTTTGTTTTTCAACATTTTATGTTGATTAAACAGCGTAAAAATAAATTATAAATTATCTTCGCCAATCAAACAATGCATATTCGAAATAAACTTTTGTAAACGTCTAAAAATATATCGAAAACCGCCAAAACAAGTTTTAAAATTTAAAAAAAAAACAAAAAAAGGCAAAGGAGCGGTGATTTGTATGCATTTTCGCGCCACTCGATAAGAATATTCGATTAACGATTGAAAGAGAATCGATATCGGGTATTGCCTCGCAATTTTTCTTTTTTGCATCGCAATAATATGTAAACGTGATAACATTGAGAGGTTTATCGTATTAATAAATATGTTAAAGTTTTTATTAGTACTGGAGATGGGATGGTGTTGAGTCGAGTTCATATCGATAGCTTAATGAAACTATTTTTTTACATTCTTCACAATTTATTTCGTCTTAAGTGGTATATTATCTATGGTAAATGCAAAATAAACTGCAGTTGAAATTTTATTAGGTAAGAGTTTTATATTTTTACTCTTATATTGCTTTATCTATACGTGTTAAGCACACGTCTTTACATAGAAAATGATTGTATGTACCAATATACTTGTTATAATTTGATAAATAGAATGTTTTAATGTTATTTTTTCTTATATAGAGCGCGAAAGCGGCCTTTTCCTTCTTATTAAGGCAAAGAATCGACGTGGTAATCGAACCTACAACGCACCAAATGCAACGTCACAGCGATTTCTACGTGTAATATATATTATTAAATCAATCAAAATATATTTCAATAATGCCTTCCACCATCAGCTAAATGGTGATAAAAAAAATTGTAAGCATCACACCACCAACACTTAACACAAGAACAAAGCTATTATCAGAACGACTTAGCAATTTTAGCAAAAGGCCGTCATAAATCAATACAAAAGTGATGAAGCAACACGTATTGCAATACAAGTTTTGATTTATGCATTGTAAATCATATTAATTGTAATTTGTTAAGCGGCACGGCCGCGCACCGGCACCGGCACCGGCACCGGCACCGGCACCGGCACCGGCACCGCCGCGGGTGTGTTACGTTTTATTCCATTTCTTTTCCAACACACTTCGCTGGTCTCACGTTTTGTTATTCATTTGTAGATGTTTAATAATTTAAAGCCTCAATTTGGTATGTTGTGCATTAATATATGATTTTTTTTCTTCTTTTTAGCTTCATCCCACTCATAGAAGGGAAGGTAAAAGGAATCCAGTGTTAAGACACTCCGTTCGCCACTTTCCGCAGAATTTCTGGACATTCGAATTGTTTTACAAAGTGAAAATATTGAATAATTCATTCTCAAATCCCCGGGTGAGAATCAAATCTATAACCGAGGCGTTTACAGGCACACGCTGTATAACAGTCCCATAACGGCCTCTATGCTTTACTATACTTTTACAACTCGTACAAATATCAACAAGGTGTATTTAATGGAAATCATTGTTAATAATCATATTTGTTTTTTTGTTTGGTAAGAGAGGAATGGAGTAGACCTCGGTGAACTTTCGAAATACGTAAAAAGCACGAAGACACTCTGAAGGGCTTGCATGATAGATTGATTACATTGGACAAAGCGAAAGAGACCATCTCTTGGCTATACAGCTATATATACAGCGTAAAGCTAAAGCAAATGGGCACATATTACCGATTCAAATATTGCACATATAGGTTTATATTTTCTAAAACATAATATACATTTACTGTCTTACGATTAGGTACTGCCTACAGACGTACTGAAAACTGTAAGAATCCAAATATTCATAAATGAGATTATATATTACAATTAGTATTGATATTTATTATTTTATAATTTTTACATATAAGTGGGAGAATCCTTCATCCTCGCTACTTTTATATTAATAATATAAGTAAGAAGAAAAGAAAAGACTTTTTACTGCAGCACTACAGGACTTGTCTCCTACCGGAGACAAGAAACTCATCAGAATACATAAAGAAAATAAATAAAACCAACCGTATAAAATATAAATATGTAAAAGAACTAGTGAAATTTCATTTCAACAAGTATCCTAAAATGCCTTCCTTACCTTATTTATACAACGCTTAAGCCGGTGCCGTCCTCAAGAGAAAAATCGGCAAAATTACAAGCATTTTGTTGAGGATTCTTATCCGAAAAATAAATTTGTCCGCTCAGCGATATTTATGAAGGCTGGAGATAGCATTAATAACGCGACCATTTGCCTAATAAAAAATATTATATAATTTGAAGAAATTTCTTTAATTAAATTTCTTTTTTTATTGCGTAGCTTGATAACCGATGGAAAGCTTGTAATTACATCTAGTTAAAGTACATTTTTCTCGTGATTATTTCTAATAAACACTTTTGTAATGTAAGTGAACTTGAAATAAAAACTTTATTTTTCATATCCGGTAAGTTTTAACTGAATGACGAAAAATATATAGTATGTTATAAATAGGAAAGATAAAGAATCTTTCAAGAACATAATATATGTAAGAACTCAACTCAACGCCCAATCAATTTTTACAATGACTATTACAAAAAGAAATTTACTCACGAAGTAGAACACCATTTGAAAGCTCATTTAAGCAATACACAAAGGTTTGAGGTAAAAATATCAACAGCCTTCAAAGCCATCACTCTCGAGTGGCCTTCATTAAAAACATAATTGCAAATGTAATTATTTTGTTATTGCAAATCATTGTATCGAATGATTTCTAAAAGCTTCAAATGGAATTATTCTTTAGTCTATGTTCTAAGAATTGTAAGAAGATTTTTTTTTCTGAAACTTCTCACAGTATCTCTCATAGGTATAGCAGGACAGATAGAGGGAAGATAGTGTATAGATATTATATTCTCCGCTTTTCGCTCGGTCAACTCCAGCACGGTTCTTTATCTTCACCAGAGCGAGAATAAAAATATTTCAACAACTTAAGTAGGAATCGAATCTACAACCGTCACATTTACAGTCTGACAATTTCTTATCATATTAATATATGAATTAGAAATTATAGAAACAAATTTTGAAATGAGAGGTAGTAGGTAGTGTTATAGGGTATTTTTGAATAGAAAATCTGGGAATATCCAGAAAAAAAATACAGTAGAATGTTCTCTCGTCTTGATTCAATTAATGTATTCATTCCGCCGAATGCGAATCGACAACAAAACCATCGCAGTTACAGTCCGAGTGGCCGCTGTGCCACTGCGCCACGACGGCCTCAACACAACACTGTGGATTAGAATACCGCTCGGAGAAAAGAATATTTTTATTTCACCGAGTAGCTAAACCCTGAAAAGACAAATTACGACATTAAATTTTCCCACTCAAAGTCTCGAATACTGAGAGAAAAAGGACGTTTACACTAGTCTCTCCTTACTTACCCTAACTTTACAAATACGCGAGAAATCCCCTCCTACGTTAAAATAATCGCACGATAAAATAATCTAAGCAAAAAACCACTCACTTAAACATTCAATTCTATTCAAATTAAATAGATATTTAGAATTCTCAATAAAGTAAGTGGAGTCGGAACTCAGAAGCGAACAAGACTGAAATAGTTTTCGTAGGAATTAGTAATATATTATTTAGCTAAGTTACAACTGTTAAAAACAGACCGAGCAGTAACGTAGACAAATTTAACTAATTAAGCACAAACTACTGCAAGTTGCCGACTCAAGTTATCTTAGACTATGCTGGGAGATGAACGTAGGCACATATATTATATATAGATATATATTGCATTATACACATATACTACAGTGTCTACTAAAGGACTGAGTGAATTTATATTTATAAACGTGCGTTAAATTTAACGCAAATGTCTGTTTATAAACGACGTGGCAAAACTATTCTTGTTCCATATCAATTCGCCAATTTATAGAATAAAAGAGTACTAGTACTCTTGACTTCCAAGCAGTGCCTGGAACCCAAGGCTGTATGTAAATTTGACTTTAAGGAACCCTGAAATGCCTTTCATGCCTGAAACTAAAAAGAAAGAAAAAAAACTATTTAGGTATTGATTATGGTGCAGTGTAACAGTGTCTGACTTATTCCATGACCGTGGGTTCGAACTCTACTTGGAGGAGAGATTATATTCAAAATAACTCGAACATTGGGAGTAAATTATAAATAACGAATTATTTATAAATTTATTTTCCAATTACAACAAAAAAAATAATGCAGCAGTTAAGATTCTGTTACTGCTGTTCATTTTTAAAATATAGATGCTTAAAAGCACAAAAAATATTTATATTATAATATTTTGCCAAATCTCTTAATAATTACGTTTCGTGAATTTAATATTTCTGTTAACCCTCAATCTTTTTTCTTTATATTGATATAAGTCGCATAATTTATAAAGAAATCTCACCCAAGATATCAATACAAAACAAATTCAATTCTTCCATTAGAAAATCTAAATTCAATAAACGCATTACGGCAATTAATTAAAACAGCCACGTATAATTTTATAAGCTATAGGATAAAGTTCTTGTATTTTGGACATCTTTACGATCGTATAACTTGGCTTGCAAAACGAACTAATTTAAACTTTAATCGTAATAACCTATTAAGCCTTTACTATGTTGAAAGCCTGGCTTTCCTTTTTTGGTAATTTAAATTATTAGTCGTCATCGAGGTTATCGTGGAACAATAAAGTAGAGACTGTAAACACGATGGTTGTAGGTTCGATCACCGCTCGAGACATATGTATTTTTCACTTGCTCGCTGTACTAAGTCTCGAATTCGAAGAAATTTTTGGCACTAGGTGCTCTCTACCTATTTGGCTTTATAAAACAACGGAGTATACGGAATATAGAATGGTGAAAAAAAAGTTTTTTTTGGAAAGTTTGCGTTTTTTGTAGTACACAATACACACTTCCACTACTACTTGAAAGAGTTCTTTAGAAAATATATTTTTTGAATAAGAAACATCCATCAGTCGAGCCAGATGCCACATTAATTATTTTCTTTATTTATTATTTGAAAGATACTTTTCTCCAAATCAAGTACATTAAGTATTCATTATATTATAGGAACCTAACGCCGCCACCAACAATAATCTTTTACCACTCTCAATATTAATTAAGCTTAATTAAATAATCTCAATGTTAATTGGTCAAAGATTGAACAAAAATCCACAAATATTTATTGTAAATCAGTACAGTTACTTCGTTAAGTTATTTAAGTAGCAATTAATTACTTTTACGGTCATTAAATCGTTAAATTAATTAAGTCGTGCGATAATATGAGTATAGAGCTACAAATATTTACATTATTTCGACACGTTTCCCACGTAGAGTGGATTTTTAACCAAATTTTACTTAAAAATAGTAAAGCATTCCACTCTAAGTAATCAAGAATATTCGAGAAGTAGATATAGATAAACTAACAATTCTTTAGCTTCATCTGTATCCCGTACACTGCAGGGTAAGCAGAGGGAACCTCGGTGTGTTAAGACACTCGTTCCCTACTTACTGGCGAATTGTGGAGGCATTGCGTGTTGAGTGGCAGAACTCAACGCCGCGCTTTGCCTGTAAACTAACAATGAGCTTCATATCCGCATAACAGAATAGACAGTGAGAACCCGGTAACCTAGTTTTAAGACACTTCCGTTCTCCACTTTCCGCCGAATTCTAGAGCTAACTGTAACGGCGAATTAAAAAATATATTCCCCCGAGTAGAAAACGAACCCACAACAACATAACACATAAATCACAATACAACTTTTAATCTCAGTATTATCAATCAGATTTTGCTAAATCTGTATACGTATTTAAAATTAAGAAAATTCACGTTCAATATATAAATTTATTACCACCACATTGAATTCCCTGCATTGTGATAAAGTAACCGATTTACACCAGTCCGATATCAACAATATAGGTACACATTATTCAATACACATACAGTACGATCGACGAGTCGTGGCCTCCCTGAAAATATCTGAAGATGGGTGACCAGATTTGATTTTAGGATATTTCTTACTTTCAATTATACTCTTCCTGAGTGAGCGATGCGTAAAAGTTTAGAAAGACTAACTTCAAGACGGCCACGACTCGCCGACCGTACTGTACTTTACATGCATATATTTATATCCTTTTTCTTTTCAACGGATACGATGACTTAAATTATTGTTCTGTAAGGGATATTTATTTTTACGAATGCATTATGCACGGAACGGTATCGCTATATCGTTAAATTATTACGGTATTCAAAATATGTTTTTTTTCTTGTGTGGTACTAAGTTTGCTTGATTATTTGATTAATAAGCCGTATTCAATATGTTTAAAAGTGCTGCTATAATTAACACTGAGTTAGTACTTGTATGTGTTTTTGAATCGTCATTGGTGTTTTATATTAGTTTCTGGCCGCTTAAGCATAAGTTAATAGATATTCTTATGTTCGATAAAGAGAGTTGTGGTATTTTTCTTTTTATATTTCACTTTTATAACCTTACAATATATATATTCAAATTTTTACATCCAAACGATCTTGATATAAATAAATGGTCTAAACTGACAGACAACCTAGTGGTCCTATAGGGTTCTGATATTTTTTGAAGTACAGAAGAGAAAGAAGAAATATCTACACGCGGCACAAAAGTGTACTTCAAAGTAGCAGGGAAGTCAGACAGAGTCCAGTTAAACTCTCCGTTCCCCACTTTTCACCATTGAATTTGCTAGCCGTTGAGTGTTCAGTAGCGGATCTCAACGCCGCACTATTTATCATAAGCTTATACAAGCCTATATATCATAAGCAATTCGACTTAAATTAAATCACGATATTGTTATCAAAAATTTCGATAGTTAATCAATATTAAAGATAACGGACGTTTAATAAAGCCTGGCCTCAAGTCACGATACATTGTTTAGTGCCTCCATTTGGTTTGTAATGAATGCTTTATAAATAACTTTTAAATGGATAGCAAATCATTTGCTGGTAGAACGTTGTTTTGTTCGGCCGGAGTTTTACGCACCTGCTTGTGTGAACTCGTTTCGAATGATTTGGAGGAGAGGGTTTGATTTTTTTTTATTGAACTTCACCTGAGAAGACCTGGAAGCTAGTTAAATAGCTAAAAAACTTAATCCCTACCTCTCGCCGAATTCTGGATGCATTGTTGAGTGACAGAACTCAACGCCGCGCGTTGCCTCGTAACCCACAACCTGTCGTGCTTACTTGTGCCCCTGCGCCACTAGGGTCTCACGATCGTATCGTATATACTCTTTTGACTGTCTGTCAAATAGTTTATAAATTTTATTATACTGCATTATATTCAATTAAATTATTATTGTATCGGTTATTAATTATAAAGTCAAAAAATAAACAAAACATCAATGTATAAACTGACGACTGATAGTTTTAAAATATTTCAAATTCATTTTATATGAAACTCCTATAGAATACTCCGCTGAAGCCTCCAATAACACAAGATTGGCTATCCTGGCTGTCTTTGATGCAATATTTTATTATTAGGTAGCGGTACACAAGTTTGTTCCGGGAATGCGGCTCTTGCTGTCCCGCAAAGTCGCAGCGTGCTGTGAATCACACGACAATACATACATTTTATGTTATTTTACTTTTGTGTTGTGTATTTCTAATTAAACTTTTTAATATTCAGAGGAGAGAAATAATATTCAATAAATTCAATAATAAACATCTGTTTATCATGTATATTAGATTGTTTATATATTTTAATTATTTATAATCATAATTGGTTTAAAGAAATTATCCTTAAATTTTTTGCTTTCCTAATTTCAGAGAAATGTAATACTACTATTTTACATATAAGTATATGTAAAATAGTATATATATATATATATATATATATATATATATAATAATAGCTTAATGTTATCTTTAAATCTATTAATTTTTTACAAAAAGAACTAGCCTATATTTGTAGTCAAATTACAACTTACTAGATGGTACAGCTGTCAATAAATTTTGTCGTAAAAGTGTATCGAAAAAAAAAAATTTGTGCAAAAAATTGCACGTATTAACGTACAAAATTTTTTTTATAATTAAATAATTAAACAACTAATAACTGAGTATTTTATCTCTACATTTACGAGTATGTAGAGCTCTAGCACATACTCCATTTTAATGCAAGATTTTATTTTATATATTCAAATAAAATTGAAAATAAACAATCGCATCGTGAACAGGCACTTTAAAACGCTTTATTCGCATCCAATATATGTTAGATAAGGCGGTACGTTTGATTTGTTACATGAAGGTACGACGAGTGCGTCTACCGATACCTCATTAAACGGTTATTACGTATTAGGCAAAGCTAATCTTGGACCTAAATGTGCGTTTACTTTGATTTGGATCATTGAATTTTTTTTATGATATTTGCATTAAGTTAAAAGGTTCTTTTTAGGATTCCGTAGCTTAAAAAAACAATATTGTAATACGTCTGTTTTATCTATATAATGTAAATATTGATTTTTATATTTTTTTTATAGGTGAAGGCAATTTTAAATAAGATTTCGCTTACTGTGAAATTATCTCTTCATTACCGTAAAACCTCCTCCGTGTCTTCTCTATACTACGTGACATTGGCGAAGTTATATGTGCTCAACTGCCATGCTCGGAGCACCATAATAAAAGTAAATCTGCACTACGACAGTTAAGTATGTAGATACTTATTATGAATCAAATGAGTTGTAACGCTACAGAAAATATATATATTGACATTGTATATGAAATACAATCACCGCTTATAAGCACTATAATATGCATGACTATGGAAGCAACAGTTTTCTGGCGTCTCCTGATAAAAGACACTTTTACATGGGCACTGGCTCTCAATACGGTGTTTTTTAAACGTACACAAAGTGCAGAATGAACCTCGTAATGAAAGGAATATAATATTCTATATTTTCTTGGGGCTTCTATGGGAAATTGTGGGGTTCAGTTCCGTCAATCAACATGCAATGCCTCCAGTATTTGGCGAATAAATGACGGCCAAGGGAATAGAGTATCTGCCTAGACTACTATATGCGTGACACAAAGTGAACTTAAAAAAATATAATAACTAAATAAATAAGATTTTCTAATGCTAATTCTTTATAAAGACAGCAAGTAGTGTAAGTTTTCCATACAAGCACATACTAGAAATGTAATAAAACTTTGTCGAAGCGAGATATAAAAACGTATAGCTGAATTGATTAAAGCAATTGAATCCTAATAAAATTATATCCCAAACTCAATTAAGAGTTAATAAGAACACAAATCAACCATCAGTTTATAGTTAACTACGAAATAAAAAAATAAACTAAAAACTGTACACACATTTCCCTTTTAAAGTGACTATTAGTCATTAATAATATACGCGTATTAATAAATCTTGTTGAAATAATAATAAATTGAGTATCACAGTCTGTCTGTGCAGTCAGTACAGTAGCGGCGGTGCCTTTGAGGCCGCGGTCGTTAAACGGTTATCTAATACCTAATTGAAGTGTAGTTTAGAAAATGAAGTTACGTTTGAAGGATAGGATAGTTTTAGTTTTATTTGTCTTTATGTATTATATGTTTTTAATATGGAATTTATGATTGGGTTTGATAATATTTTCAATGTAATTAATTTTACTAAGAAATATTATTGAACAAAGAAACATTAGAAACTTTTACTTTTTTACTTTAATTGCGTGTGACATTGCGGCACTCAACGCCGTTTCAAATATACTAGTTCCATGAATAATATTAATGTTAAAATCATGATTACATCAAGCTACATGTATCCGATGGCAGAGTAGTAGCTACTTAAATTCTACTTTCTTAATTTATCTCCAAAATCTTGTTTGTGATCTCAATTATGTTTTAAAATATTTTTTCACATTCTATTTTCACTAGAAAAATAATTTCCAGTGCCTTCATCATCATCATCATCATGTCTTTAACACAATCATAGAATTATGCATTTCATTTCGAAAAATTGCATATCTAAATTTGAAATAATTTTTTGAATACAATAATTATGAGATATAAAAGATAGGCGGTATGTGTTTATATTTGATTAATGATCGTTAAAAGCTCTTTAATATAAATAAAATCGATCCTCAATAGACATGTCTCGATTCGCAATTAGCTGTCCATTATGCAGCTTTCGCTAAAGTTTAATTTGTCATTTACAAATTGAACTTTCATATTTTTTTATATAAAATGTCTATTATATAAAGTTTGAGTCAGTCGTGATACAGCGATGAGTTGTGGGTCAGAATCCCACTCGAGGAAACGAAATACGCTTCCTAATCCATTTAAGACAAAATTATATAATTTTCTTACATTTACAATATCTTGAGAACACAAAGGAACATGTAGTGTCCGGGGCTGAACCTGCTACGATGAGAACTACACAGTATAAAGCAGATCTGCTAAGATAATACATTAGTAGGGTTGATGCAAAATTTCACTATTTTTTTTAACATTTACATTTTATAATATTTTAAATATCTTTCTATTTTTAAATATCTTTTCTGAGGCCAGTCGTGGCGTACGGGCTAAAAGTGTGGTTGTGGGTTCTCTTCTCTATCATTTCATTCAGTGATATAAAATTATTCGTCTTATACCTCTCCAAAGTACATAAGCTATTTCCTGGATCGACAGTAAGTTATGACTTAATTATTATGTCAACCGGCAGACACAGGCGGCTTCTCCCGCTTGAGCTTTACGAATATTTATTGTCAGCCTAGCGCTGTAATGCAATATTTATTAAATTTAAAAAGTAAATTTGGAAGTGCTTAAAAAACGTTTTATTAATAACTCGTCCTCTAGCCCTATAAGGCGTTGCTATGTTATCGTATCGAACAAGATCGCGTGTCCGCTCCGTGATGTTAATAGATGACACTAGCTAAATACTGGATCGCATCAGTTTATCATTAGATATATATTTCTGTGCATTTTGTGGAATATAAGCCTTATTAATTTAATTAGACTTGGTGGTTAAATATCCTTTTGTATAAACTATGTTAAGGCGTGAGACTGTAAGTGCTGTGTATGCTGCTGTTTTTAATATAAGTAGTAGGGATTCGAGATTTCTGCCTCGCTGATTCTGGCGCAACGAGATTTCTGGCTCAAGGACTCTGGCGCAAATTTCGCAAAAAAATTTTCTGGATCTCAATCGTATTCATGTTTATACCTAAATTAATTTGACTTGTCCGACCTTGTGAAGATTACTCTTGTGAACGATCATGTCATAAATATAGGTTGAGTATTAAAGGGTCATAGATTAAAAAAGGCAACTTATAAATACGTAATACGTAATTTTATTTATAACACACTATTATATCTACTTACATCTTAACTACTATAGTCTACAATTACATTACGGTATTTATCTATTTCAATTACGTTATCGAAGTCTGCGTACAGAACCCTTCATGCGCGAGTCCGACTCGAACTTGGCCGGCTTTCATCAATTCAATAAATCAATTTCTGAATACATATATCTAAATACATACTTCCTTTATTAATTATTTAAATTTATTAATTTGTTCCTATCGAACCCATTATGCATAAGGTAAAGATATGATTACTTTACCATATAATATTTGTTGAGCTTGCAAATTCTGGGAGGTATAGGAGTAATATGTCTGGTATTTTCTATGAACGTCTATCTTGTGATTATAGTGAGATATCCCATATAGGGTATATAGAAATTAGAATATATTTAATATTTATATGCTATATTTATATGCTATATTTATTTGAGGTGTGTCTCAAGATATTCAAATAATGATTTTTCGCGGTGTTCAGCTCCGTCAATAAATATGCATGAAGTTTCTTAACACTAGGTTGTCTTTGTGAATTCTATGCAGGAGCTGAAAAAAAGATATATTGCACGATTGCTGTGCGTATTTCACTATGCGTAAAGAATGATGTCAAAAGAAGCTCTAAAACAAAATACATAATTTAGTGCGTTTTCAAGTAAAATATTCTGTATAAACTAATTATGTCTTTCAATTATCGATCCGCATAATTGGTATAAATATTAATTGTAAATGATAAGGCTGTCTTGACACCGTTAAAGGTCTTTTTGATACACTGCTGTGCGAGGAAAAAATCAAAGCTACTAACTTAATCCAGTCAATCATACCATCCCATAGACAATTTCTTAAAATGCCTTTAAAATGTCAAAAAAAATAATAAAGCTCTTTTAAAATTATTACTTATGACCAATAATAAAAGATTGCAAGCGTTATAAACGCCGTCATTTAACGATCTCCAACGATAACGAGTCAAATTATACAACAATGTATTTCATTCGTGTCGAAATAATTTAGTGATGTAAGGTACCCTGTTATTCTAAATAATCATTTATAACCTCAATTTCCATCACCGACCTCAACACTTTAAAGGGTTTTTATTTGCAACATTGTATAGAAATGGCCAACGTCAGATTTATATCGCTATTAATTTCTAGAATAAAGAATAAATCTCTATTATAAAGAGGCAACATTCGTATTTTGTATGTATGTTTGTATCGTTCGTCCGCGATACCATATGTACTAAACTACTGTAGTCATGCCAATATAACTACTTTTTCACATTTTAAAAATTGATAAAAGTGTCGACTATAATCAAACCATATTATTCATACCTCTGTATTATTCCTTATAAAATATTATTTAACAGGATTAAACGGGATTTATTTATAAGTTTAAGCAGGCGAAGCCGCGAGCTGGTCACCAGCTGTATATAAAGCTGCTTTTTCACGCTTTTTCCCGTATGCGTTAAAACACATCACACACAATCCCCTCTCTCCACCCAATTGTAAAGACATTACGTGTTGAGTGAAAGAGTTCCACGTTAAAAATATTATAAATTACTATTAAAAATTACTACACTTAATACCTAGTAAATAATATATAAAGTTTATATACATAGAAAATGTCAACTATAAGCCAATAGTCCAACAGTGACAGCTAGTCGGTAGGCCTCGAACACACGTACATTCTTATACCATTAGCGATAAAAGGCATTTAAGTTTTACCCGATATCTTATGGATGCATCCCGCTCACGATCACGAAGCTCTAAAGAATACCAATGATATTGCAACAAATATGCTCATTGAATACGATTATTAGAGCTTTTATACACTTTAACATACAAAATATATTTAATTTGGTTTTTTTTTTTTGGTTAACGCTTTAATCTGCGAAAACATCATAAATAATCATGCAATATAAATACATATAATATTCTGATAAAATTATATTTCCACATCATTATATAAGTATTGAGTATAAGCAAGCCTAACACCCGGTGACCTTTGATTTACGCCTCTCGCTTCTCCTAGGAGAACTACTATATGTATCCACTACTATACAGCCTGCTGTTACGCGATTAACATTCATTTGAAATTTTAACAACCACCGTGCAATGTACCTGTTGTTATTATAAATAAACTTAGTGTTTAAGTCTGTTGAGTAAGAGTGAGTCCAGTCTCGTAATAACTTTAGTTTCGTTTAACGCTTGTATATATTAGCTTAGTAATTTGTTGGAAACTCGTAGAAATTGTACATTTAACTGGATTTTAAAAGTCATTTTGTCATATTTGAAATGCACATAATAAACCGATATGCAATACATTATTTAATTTTTAGTGTAAATATGGTAAAATGGTATTTATATAATCTCGATTCTAAATTCTAGGGCAAAATATGTATCACATAAAAGTTTTGTAGAATATAATTCGATTTTAATTAGTT
>JBAIZZ010000321.1:666087-742417 GCA_037355905.1 Heliconius aoede | reverse complement strand
AATAAAAGCCTCTTTCTTACACGGTCAATATGGTTTTCTTTAGAAATCTTAGTAAAACTTTCGAAAATCCTAATTCGAATCGAGTCTTCTTCAAACAAATCCTTACGTCAGAAAATGCAGTCAATTTATAAACTTATATTTAACATATCTAGTGAATATAGGCCCTTATTTTAATATCCAAAATAATAAAAATAACATAAAAGGAAAATTAAAAAAGAAATAAAAACAAAATTTAAAAAATCATTCTTTAATTTTTGTGTATAATATATTTTTTAATGCAAGAGAGAATAATTTCTATTAAAATCTACATACAACATGATGTAAAATCTATTTTACTAATAACGTCGCAACGACAAATTATGAAAAGGAATTAAATAAAGAATAATAAAATTTTTAAATAAAAAAATATATAAATAATCGAGTATTACCGTTCCAACAACTCTATATAGTCTGTGGTTGACCACAGAGTATAATATAATATTTAAATTGTGGTGTAACACTAAGATCGTGAAGGTATGACTTATAAACTAGTAATCTTCAAGAGATCTCGGTGTCGCATGAAATTTGGTCAATATTCATAGAAAAAATATAAAATACAACACTAAAAAATACATTTGGTGGCATTAGCTACCTAAGTACATCTGTTACAACCGTTAATTGCTTTAGTTGTGAAATAAAAACATTGTTGCAATGTTCCTGTTTTGTTTTCATAATTTTTTATGATCTAAATATTTCTGTATTGACCAAATCAAATGCAGCGCGGCACAATATAAACATCGCAGCAAAGAAACTATCTATACAACAATACTTATAAAGTGGTACATATAAAATTTCACATTACTATATGTTAATAAAGATATTCATTTAAAACAATATCTCTAATAATGCCTACAATTGTCTAATATAGTCACAAATGGGAACGATAAATAAGAAATAAATGATTTAATAAAATAATGCCTTAAGCCTAAGCCGAAGTGTTTGTAATTCGCTTCATAGAAGCGACGTCGTCCTGGCAAGCAATATTGTTATGAAAAAACTGTAGTACAATCGCTTAAACGTTTATAATAAAAATATCATACAAAACTTACATACGTGACCATAGACATGCAGGTAAAGCGCGATCATCCATAGACAAAGTGTTGTACAGATTATAAAAGATACTTGTATACAGATATCGCACGAAACATGCTCTATGGTTCACAAAACATAATGCACTGAATGAGGGTAGTTTTGTACCAGCTTTCTCAGTCAACCGTCGGACGTCGGAAGTTGTGCATAAAGTACAATACAAGAGAACATCACAAAATCTTAACTATTTAAATACAGTATAAAATGATAAAATTGAAATAAATAGCTACACTACAATTAAATTCAAAACGGAGGGAAATCATCTAATGAAAGTCCTTAACTAAAGCTGTCGAATCATTTTCAAGAGATCAATGTCACTTTGTTAGTGAAATTTTCAAGCTGCTCTTACGAATCGATTATGAACGATTGCTATACATCAAGTAAATATTTAATCGATAATATTAACGAATATTTAATAGCAATCCATTGTTGGCATTCAAATTACATTTTTACTGTAACTTGCGTTGATAAAATTTCGACCAGCTGTAACACGTTTCGTCAATAAGCCAACTTCAATGATGACAAATTAACAAAATAAATACTATACCTAAATAATGTCATGAAAAGACGTACCAAAAACACTGTACGACAAAATTACATAAATATGTGTTTTTATGTGAATACATGAGATAATTAAAAAATATATTGATGACATTAAAGCATATATAGTGCTTTCATGTCACATACAAATACAAATGAAGTGTTGAATGAAATAAATGTATTTTAACAGTTCTATAATATAATATATTTTTAATATTTCTTAACAATAATTAATAAAATTATTGAAATAAAACATTAAAAATTACGATAATTGTATTTAATTGCATATAGACTTTAAACTTTACTTTTACTGCATATAGTCTGTTAAAATCAATTCACTCCAAACTAGTACAGTTTGCAAAAAATATATAACAAAAAAATATCATTGAAAGTATACCTTTCCAACCGTACTCGCATCTACAACTCAATTTAAAGCTTACATAGATTTTCCAATAATGCTTAACGCTATATATAAGACGGATATTCCTTAAATATATAAAAGGACATAGACACCTATATTACATTCAAATGTTATGGAATGAATATAAAATATTATAAAAAACCTTGTTAGTAACCCTTCGACGTGATAACAACGGGTTAAATTAGATACTGTATATTTGTAAAGTATAAATATTCAAATCCTGAATATTTAGATGACTTTATTTAGTATATTTTGTTATTATATTGACATACTTATTATATTATTTAGTTTCATATTTATATATAACCGAACTACAGTCAGTAAAATATGGTTTTTTTTATAAAAAATGAGTATTATATTTCACAATTATACATTTTCTCGTAAGGAATCGCTAAGTGATGTAAACACTATTTGAGCTTCGCAATATTTTATAGTGAAATATTTTTCCGCTGACTGTATTTTAATGTGAACATCCGTCGTAATATGTCGCAATGAACCTCGATTAATTTATAAAAATTTGAATACACAACACCTACGGGAGTCCCCTTTATAAACGTTAATAATACAATGGCACGACTATATACAGGGGAATTGACTTGATCGTTTCAAATAAATAGACATAATTGAAAAGCGATTCAAATATTAAGAAATCGATTAATATCGGCAAGTGTGATGTGTTGTCGTTTTATTTTTATTATCTTAATAATAATGTCGTGACAATTGGTTATTTAAATGCAGATTATTGTACTGTTATGTTTATTGTTTATAATAATAGTTTGTCAAATTTCACAATAAACAGATTTGAATGTCAGTCCTATTTAATAAAAAAATCCGTGTTTTAAATGCATGTATTTGGAGTGTTATTAATGTAAAAAATATATTTGAAATGATGATAAAAGTGATAAAAATGAGTTTATTATTTTATGACCTAACAGATTAAATAATGTATTTTAGTATAAAAAAAATACTTGCATAAGAATATACAGAGTGTTTTATCATCACTATTTTAAATGAAACCACAGTTTTGACTACTCTATAAAAGCCTAATACAATTAAAACAAAAGAGATTTTGCCAAAAATGAAAAAGTTATTTTTTCAAACAAAATAATTATCGTTATATAACATATAACAAAATAATAATTATCGTTATAAAATAAAACGCCGCTCACGCGTCATTCCGAAATCGAGTCGTAGATATTGGCGGCAAAGTTCAAAGTTAACTTTTAGTAGTGTTTTTGTAAGAATAAGTTTTGACGTTATTGGTATCTCTATTCGCAACTGAGTCGCACGTAATACAGTGTGGATAAACAACGTGAAATTAAAAAATCCTACGTCTAAACTATTGACGTATCTTAATTATTTTATTTGGCTATGGATTTGAAATATTTTTTTCCCTATATGCTGATCCCCTAAAAGGAGCGCAGACGCTTCCACCCTGTATATTTTTATACAAAATAAGCATTCGCAACATGAAATATTGAAAATAAATTTGGCCAACACTATGGCTTATAATATGGCTTAGGTCATTGTGTACGTATAGAAAAGGAGTATAATTAAGAAAAACATTATGATATAGGAAATATAAGAATATAATAAATAATAATATAATTTTAAATTTAATTTCAATAAAATGTTTATTAGATAGTCAAAATTAATTTATAATTTTAAATAAATTTATACTCCTTTTCACTGAATACCTAAATATTATTACAATACAATAAAGCAAAATTGCATTTAATTATAAGTTTTCCCTTTCAACACTTGTCAATAAAAGAAAACGATGGATGAATTGCCAAAATGGAAAACTTTACAAATGTAAAAAAGTTAATTTAAATAAATTTAAAGTATTTTTTAATTGAATTATGACTTAATTTCACATTGAACCAAACTGAAAAATAAGAAAAATCGAAACTTATACACAGCAAGAAAAATGTTAATGACCAATGAACAACGAGCATGTTATACATTCAAAATGGTTGATTTACAAAGACATACATATATATTGGTTTTTTTTAGCGGCTGCTCGGCGGTGGCATCTGGGCTTGGACCCCTTGAAGGTTCATGGGTCTACCGTTGGGGTTACCCATACCGAGTCCATCCGCATAGTTGACATCCATTGCTGGCATATCATCGCTCTGGAAAAAGTAGTAAATTTGAGTACATTTTTTTGTATTTTCAAAAAAATTTTATATGGATTTTTTTAATAGTTTTTGGACAATTTGTACAGTTGAGTAACGTTCAAGAGATTATTAGCTTTTTTAATTTGAGCAATGTTTGCAATGATCCAATTTCATATACAGATTATATACCACAATATACAGCTATGGGCACATATTTTTTAGTATTAAATATTATCTAAAAGAAGTACAGAATTATATGGGTGCATTTTATGGTTTTTAGTGCAAATTTCATATGATAAATCTGTTAATCTGTCAATTAACATCTAGCTTCAAAAAATAGTTTTAATATTTTGCTTGATAATATTTACAATTACAAAACTCCATTGATTAAGACTAGCTATAGCGTGACAAACACCACACAAAACAATTTACAAAGCAACCTGTGAAAAGTAAATGTATAAATATCGTAATCATTGCGAAGCCTTATTTTGTATTGAATTTTTATGTTGACACGCATGAGGGCAACGTCAGCGGTTGCTATATATAAGATGTGTACGCGAGTAGGTGCTCCTTCAAAAGCGTCCATCAAAGTTCATACTCTTTCTTCAGGGGGCGAGCCACTCTCTCCCCTCCCCGCCGGGTCACACTGTCAAGACCAGTCCAGGTCAACAGCAATAAAGTCCATTCGGAAAAAAAGGGTTCATGTATTACCTCCCTGTGCCGACGTATGGTGCGATCCTCGTAGCGCGTGCCGCCCGTGGACGCCATGGGGCGGCTCAGCGTGCTGTTGGCGGCGCCCGGCGAGTGCGGCGCGCCTCCTGACATCGGGGTGCCCTGACCTATGTGCCCAGCCCACCCACAGGTTTATGTATATTATATGTACATTTGTAGGGTATGCTCTTACGCTGTCTGTTTGTGTGTTAATGTTGTTAAATTCGATATGAATTATTTTATGTATATATTAATATTTAAACATTTCAATCGAAATACAAATTTGAAGTATTATATAGATAATGTTTATAATTATCATGGAAACGTTTGACTCGATTTTTCTTAACTTAACATTTATAATATTTAATACAAATTTGAATCAACTAAAAACCCAATCTGGATGCCAAATGTTAGAATAAAATAAATTAAGGATTATGATTATATTAGATCAGCGTAAGAGATAAAGCCACAACACAATATATTACATGCAAACATGGCGGCACAATGCATTGGACGCACAATGTTTATATAACAATATTTACAGAATTTAATAATTTTATATATTTTTTAAAAATATATTAAATTACTCTATAACTTATTTTATATATTTGTTTCAGTCACTTATAAAAGATCTCTTTTATAAATGTATAATTTAAAACATAAGGGTATAATTTAGGCAACCTGTATTGGACAAATTAGATATTAATTAAATAACCTTATATCATTAATATTATTGTATACAACGCTGGTATGTACACAAGTATTTATTTTAATGACACGAATAGACAAACCTATATAAAGAAATATATGTCACACAATTACCAAAAAATTAAAAAATGCTCTTACTATAAAACAGTCAATTCTCCACTTCACGTTTTATCCCGAAGTTAGTTAAAATCATAGAGCACCTAAACTCAGGACATCCTATTCCTTATTAAAACGTAACGGAACTCGACGCCGCACTTAATTCATTAATTTAATAGATTTTTGATAGTAGATACGAACACGGACGCATCGTCCATGGCCACAGATTTTTGTCATACCTTAGTCTAATCTTTGAATTTGTGTTATTATCTATTAATATATAAAATTAATACAAACCGCTAGCATTAGACGAGGCGCGGGGCTGTGCCGCGCGCGCTGGCGTCATAAAGTCCGCCTCGCGCCACCCGTGCTTGCGATACACCTCGCGCAACTCCGCGTGCGACCACATGGTCATTAGCACTTGAGCTGGAATGGACGAGAAAAGTTTAATTATTTTAATTGTTAGTTTCACGTTGTATCCCGCATATAGCAGTTAGGACACTGTTCTTCACGCTTCGCTCAAGACGACACATGGTAAGTGATGGGAAGTTGATGTATCATTTGAATTGATTTATATGATTTCGGTTTCACACTGTATTCCGCATGTACACACTAGGCATCCTCTGTTTACACCGCGGTAGACAGAGGAAGCCTAGTGTGTACATGTAGTATTAAGACACTCCAGTCGCCCCACTTTCTCCAAGTTCTGGAGGCATTGGATGACGAATATCAATGTCCGACAAGACACCTCGACAACAGAGCGAAAAATTAATATGAAAATATTTAATATTTCATTTTTATCGATTGAGATTCAAACCCACAAACTGTCGCGTTTACAGTCACACGCCAATGCACCACGACTGGTATCAATTACATGATTTATTACGATTAAAAATACAACTCATATTTCTCTTCAATCCGCCGGTCGCTCTAAAGGTAGCCATAAGTGATTGCACAGATGATTTTTTACGTTTATCAGTTTTTTTGTTTTATTACTTAAAATCATTATCTTCCTCAATGAACAATGCACCAATATTCACAAAACCTCTTTAACCGTAATTATATAAAATAAAAAATCTAACTTACCAGCAAACTTAAGCACTCTAGGGGTGTGACGGTGTCGTTGTTTAGTTAAATTAAGTAATCTGTCAACTCCGCCCGCTTCTAGCAAGGAACGGGAGAACTCTGCACTCTTTTTGATGACTTCGTTTAATGTCGCCAGAACAGCGGCTATCGTGTCGTCCGACGTGCCCTGAGGATTAAATGTTACATTTTTTCTTAATTTAATATATATATATATATATATATATAATATTTTATTAGCTTCACGTAGTTTTCTGTATATATGTCATGTAAGGTCAGCATGGACCCCACCACAATGGACAGGGAGAGGTCACTCGCCATTACAGCCATTAACAACTTTATTAGTTTATTATCACCTGATCGTGTTGCTGATTCCCGCTGGGAAGTTTCTGCACGAGGTCGCGCATGGCGTACTTCCCAATGAGCTCCTTGTTTCGCTGGTCGATGGCGAGGTTGCGGAGGGCCGTCGCCACGGCACATACCACGCGGTCCACCTCCATGCGGAGGAGTTCCACTAGGATTGGTAGACCTGGGGATCATTCGATGTTTGAAACATAAGTTAAGAGTTTGTAACATAGCTCCACGCTTAATGCCTAGCGGGGTAGTCAGAGAGAACGATGCGCCAAACGCGAGGGTCTCTACATACCTCCGTCGCCTCATCCACTGACATCAACCTCTTCATACCCTCCGGGGAGTTCTCGTGCTTTTTATGTGACCTTCCTCCAATACATTGGATACTGTGTTTTTGAGGTTCAATCGAAGTCTCCCTCTACCCCTCTCTCTAAGAGTTTGTGAGGATAGATAGCAACTACTGAACGGATTTAGATGAAATTTTACATTATATACCTTATACTTCAGAATAACACGTTTATGTAAACATTTTGTATAATTTGACTATAATATAATAAGTTGAACCTAACAAAGCTGATAGAGATTCACTAGTAATTTCCTCCAATTAATCAGAATTCAGCACAACACTAACCATATGAAAAACCGCCTCAAACTAGCAATTAACCTACAACCATCATGAAATCTCTATATTAACCCACCTTTCTCCTTCCTAACAGCAGCACGTATATCGATAGAGGGTTGCCAGTAACAGGCCGCTAAGTTCTGTAGCGCTCCGGCCGCTGCCTCTAATGTTTCTGGGTTCGAACACGTTTGTAATAACGCCATGTACAATGGTACTACCTGAGAACAGAATTAAACTCATTTATTATAGTTATAATAGTGTCGACGAATCGTGGCTGTCTTGAAGTTACCGTAGTTAGTTTTAGATTAGTTGTAGCAGGTGGCTGCGCAGATTTGATTTTAGAAATTTTATTATATTTTATTATTTTCTTCCCTAGTGAGCAATACACAAAAGTTGAGAAAGGCAAACTTCATAGCGGCTACTCTCTGAAACCTCGTCAATTCTCTTCCAAGAGTAAATTTAAGTTCAAGAGAGTTTTTAATCATCAATGTAACTTAGTTAGTATTTGACACAAACTTCTGTCTATGTGCTAGTCATATGTATAATCGTCAATCAATTACATGGGAGATTAAAGAGGATATACGAATTTCAACGATGAGAAACAACACCACATTCAAATGATACACAGTAACTAAGTTTATTAAAAAATTATAGAAGGTATAATTAACAACCAAGTATCACAGAGTATAATAAACACAACATCCCACCTCAGGCGACCACAGCATCTCTGTCCCTTTTGGCACACTGTAGCCCAGTTGTGCGCTCGTGTTGTCCAGCTGCGGTTCTGGGTCGCTCTTGCCGAGAGGACTGGTTGAGTTGGAGGTAGATGAACCATCTTTCTTCTTTTTACTGCCACCGAAGCAGCCTAGGTTTTCTCCTTTGAAGTCATAACCAATAACACAAGTTGATATGGTACAATTAACAAAATATTTAACTGCCTATTAAAATTTTTGACATTAGAAATTTTGTAAAAAATAAGTACAATAGTTTAGCCCAACCCAAAAACTAATTTAATACTACCTTTCGATGCGCTCGCCTGTATCCTTGCTTGTCCAGAAGACTGTGTTGGCGGTGCTCGGGTGTCGTAGAGCGGATCTTCTATTTCTTGACATCTAATAATGTTTATAGAATATTTTGAATTACAGTTTATTGAATTACAAGTTATTAATTGAGACCTAGACTAGACTATAACGCAAATTGTAAATTCTGCGCTCAACTGCCGTAAATTGGGAATTCCCTGTCTTTTGACTTTGTTCTATTATGTATTTTTCCGTAAAAAATAAGGGTATGTATTGCATAAAGCGTTCTTAGAATTAAAGCGATTAATGAATGATTTGTATTTTTTTGTATTAAATTTGGACTATGTTTAATCATAAACCTCGATATACGCGAATTTCAGTTAACGAAAATTTTTTCGGAACGTATCTCTCGCGTAAAGCGGGGTATTACTGTAATGCACTGTATGTCTACATACCTGTAAGACAGGTTCCGCAGAACACACACGCAGTTCTCCACAATCTTGGTGCCGATGGCGTTGGCGGCGAGCGCGGCGCGCACGGCGTGCAACAACGCCTCGGCGAGCCCCGGCAGCGAGCGCAGGCGGCGACGCGCGTACTCGCCCGCCGACGACGCGTTGCGGAGCACGCCGGACGCGTTGCGGAATACTGGAGAATATTATATTTTATATTGGTTTAAATTCACATTTAGAATATTCTTTATTCAAATAAACTATTTAATCTAACCACTTTTGAATTGTACATGGAAATAAAAAAGCTTACACCGGTTCGAAAGGCAGTTCTGGTAAGATGAGCCGGCAAGAATAAATATTATTCACACACTAAGTCACATTACGCACTTTCAGGCCAATTCTGGACGCCTTGCGGGTTTACGTGGCGGAACTCAACTACGCGGTTTGCCTGGACACCAGAGCGAAAAAATATACATTTAAATAAATATTTCATATCCCTGAGTGGGGACCGAATCTACCAACAGTCGCATTTAGGCCATGACAGGCCTCATAGACAAAATAGTTACAAAAAACTCACTATTAGACCAGTAAGTTTCCCCGGGATTGGTGGGGTGCCAGCCAGAATGTGGTATAATGACTTTGGTTACGATGACATGGGCCGCGTCATCTATGATGGACTGCTTGAGGTCCTCACAAGATGACATGTTCCAGATCACGCCGGTCACTAGTTCTTTTACCTGTAGTTGGCAAGATTATATTTTTAATATTATATAAATTAATTTTATAAATTTAAAATGTTGTATAAGCTTTTAAAATGTTTGTATAATGTTAAAAGTTATTTTACTGTTGTGTTTTCAATTCAGACTCGAGGATTAGATTAAATTAATATTTCATTAGGACATTGTTTGGAGTCATAGCGAGTTGACTGATGGAATTTTTACGCTTTGTCTTGTCATCAAGCCAATGAAAATATATAAAATTCCCTAAGTGGGAATCGAACCCACAACTGCCGCATTGACTATCACAGGCTTGCGCCACTGCGACAGTAGCAGCACTCACCTCCAGGTCGTTGGTGCGGCACAGTAGCGCCATGAGCACAGGGATGCCCCCGGCGTCGCGGATGGCGCGCTTGTTCTCGTCGTTCTGCCTCCCGTAGGACAGGTTGCGCAGCGCACCGCACGCGTTGCGGCACACCTCCGGGTTGTCGTGCGAGATGAGCCGCACCAGCGGGGGGATGCCGCCTGAGGGTACAAACAAATATTAGAAACCATCTGACTGGAATGTCTAGTAGTGGCGAATAGGCACAAAGTGTGACCGTACACGCGACCCGTTATGGGTTCGATCCTCACTCGAGGAAGTGGAATATTCGAGGCAAAGTGCGGCGTTGAGTTCCGCCACTCAACACACAATGTCTCCGGAATTCGATAGAATGGGGAACGGAACTGAAATAGTTGATGAAGTTAAATTAGATATAGAACACTTAATTTTTTTAGAAATTTAAATTAAAAAGAATAATAAAATTAAACAGTTGTGGATTTGAGCCTCATCTGGGGAATAAATACTTAAATTTCCTCGCTCTAATTACAAAAAAAACGTGGCGTTAAGTTATAGTGTGAAGTTACACTCCTCAAAACTCAGGCAAAGACAAAAGCTACAAACACATTACCTAAACTCCTAGTTTTCTGTTTATTAGGATCGTCCATATAAGTCAAATGTTGTAAATACGCAGCGGCATTCGCCTTCACCACATCCGAAGGGGAATTTAGGAACCCGATGACTTCTGGTAAATTGGGATCCCGCCACTGGAGACCACCGCCATCCTCGCGCCCCACGCCCACGTTCACACCGCCGTGTACTGAAAATTATATAAATATCAAAATCTATTTTTAAAAAATATGTCCAAAAATTTTAATTTTGTCATAACTGTACAAATTATTATATTGCTGACATCACGACTTTATGACGCATAAGTCAAAAAATAGGCGGAATATGATAAAAAAGGTTGTTTTAGAATTGTGTTTTCTCTACTTTTATACGTAGGATACGCTACTCTTTGTGGGATACAAATTGAATAATAGAAAAAATATTAAATTAGTTTCTTCTAAGTCAGTTTATCATAGTTATAAATGACTTTAATAAAAAAAGTATTAAATATTAAACATAAGTTAATAAAAATACATAATAAACAAAAGAATATTATATTATATATATATATAAGAATCAAAGAATATAATAGACAATACCATACCTAAAGCCATGTTTGCCATTTGCTTTTGCAATTCCTCCTCATCACCGTACATTGATTGACCGCCCGTGCTTCCCAAACTGAGGCCATTTTGCGAGTCCTGCATTTAATAATTATTATACATTATTACAATTTTATTGTAGATTTTACACTGTTTACATAACTAGTCGGAATAAACCCACAACCATAATGGTTAACAATGAAACTATCCCGCTGAACGTTACATATTACAACAACACTATTACATATTTATTTTACAAATAAATATATAATATATAATTACCTTAAACCCCGTCCCCTGGTGCGGCGGGTCGTACGCGGCGGGGTAGTGCTGGTACGCGTACGCGTCGCCCGCGTACTCGCCGCGCGGTGACGTTACGCAGTAGTGGCGGCCGAGCTGCTCGAGCGACGCTGAATCGTACCTGGTGTTATAAATGTGAAAGTTTTCAAATGCGCAATAATTTCAAAACACTTTTATCAAATGCAAATTTTTTACTTCCTTAAGAAACAATTTATAAATTACAAAATAATAATAATTATTATAATCACATTCATAATATAAAGGAATAAAACATAACAATAAAAATTTTCCAATAAAATATATTACAATATTAAAGAATAAGCAAAGTTCAACAACACTTTGGTTCATTTAGAGCTAATTACAAAACCCGAGAACCTCATATTCTCATATTATGGCCATATAATTGCTTAACTTTTAAACATACATTTTCTAAACTTTAGCTAATATAAACGTGAAATACTTATAATAATTATTTCTTGTATTTTTTATATTTTTTCAATGTTTGCAATAAATGGAGGCTATTGTCGATTCCCACTTGGGGAAAAAATGTGTTATTTATATATATATATATATATATATATGTATATATATATATATATATATGTATATATATATAGCTGTGTGCTGTGAGCGAGACACAGAGATACAGCGTAAAGCCTGATTCTATTTTGTAAAATTGATATAGACCTCTGTTGCAGATGTAAGTTGTGTTGCGGTGGCATGGCTCCGGGTGAAGTGCTTCGGGGAGACGCACTACCGCCACCTTCTACGTACTCCTGGAAACAGTTCAAATATTTCTTTTAGTAGTAGTTTTAGTTGTAGTTTCAAATATATTACGTTACTAGTATCGAAAATAAAAGCATTTGCTATGTAAAGCAGTATTCATTTGTCCACTTCTTATAAAATCACCACGGCCAATTAAAAAAAAGACACTCCAAAATCAAAGTCTCAGAACATAGTCTCCGCGTCTCTATGTCATCTACAAAAGCAAAAAAACCACCCATATTCTATCTCACCTGAGCCATATAAGCCGGTACTTGGGGCTCCACCAGGTAGGCGGGCTGAGCCGGATACGCCGCGCCGTAGTGCGCGTATGTGCCGTAGTGTCCCGCGCCCGTGCCAGCGCCCACGCCCGTTGCGTACCCGCTACCTACCGATACCGCTTCCATCACCTGATTTTAAATAGTCAATTATAAGTCAATTTGTAGTTCTATTAAAAAATCGTTAGATTGAGTCTTAATTATATTCATATTTTTATTTCTGGTAACAAGACAAAGTATCTTTGAATTCATCGTAATCGAAATAGTGCTGAAAGTGTGTGTTATCTCTAAGCTCGAAGGAATCTAAAATTTTAATAGATAAATGTATGGGACATTACCGACATCAACACACGTTACTTATTTTATGCAGAGAAGAGTGGATTTACACTTGATAAAACTCAAAAATCTTTTTTATAACATAAAAAATCACACAAACTTAATGCTCAGCTATATTTCTTTTACTTGAAACTGCAATTAGAAACCCACTACTAGCAAAAATCAAACATTTTCAAGTTCAACAACAAATAATGAAGTTCTTTATAGATTGTTATAGATATTTATTCTGAACGTGCATTCAGCGCGAATTTCTTCGATAGTCATTAACCGTCAGGAAATATAAATATTTAACTTGCTGGCTCTATATGTTTCAAAACTGATAACGATATCAACAATTCCTTCTCAGAAGCTTATAAGTTGTAGTGTACCTACTTAATAGGCATATACAAAACGCAAAATAAGGCAGCTAGAATATTATTTGCAAATATTAGAGCAAAGAAAACAAACAAATAATATTAAATTGACTAAATTTCCATATTTTTTTTGTTTCTAGACGTTATTCTAATTAGCAGAACAATAAACGAACTAAATTATTTCCTTTGGTTTATGATTTTCCTTTCCGCCTCGGCAGTATTATGTCCAAAACAATTGTTGTGTTATATAAATTATAAATATATTTTTTAGCTTCACAATGTATCCTGCATATAGCAAGGTAAACAAAGGGAACCCGGGAACCTATAGTTTATAAGACACTCTGTTCCCATTAGGACATTTTCGATCCCCACCTACCCTTGAGTGGCGGAACTCAACACCGCGATTGGCCTCGTTACCAGAGCGAGGAGATGAAAGTATTAGACATTTCACTTCCTATATACATATATATTTCTTAAAACGTTTTGGAGGACAACAATGAGCAGATAATTCATCTGCCATCTTAAATTGTGTGCCTATAGTAAAATGCAAATATACACTCAATATGAAGAACTCGATTTATATTTGTATAAAACAAAATAATAAATTGGAATTGGAAAGCATTTAGTTTTTTATATTTCCTAGTAAAGCTTCTTTAATCTTCACAATTATTTATTTATTTGTCGTGTTGTAATAATAACTTTACCATTTCAAAAATAATATCCGTACATTGAAAACTGAAGTTTCAGCCAATTTAATGAGATAATTATTTAGAAGCAATTTATTTTGAAAGCTGTATTTAATAAGGCAGTAACTTACAGACGAATAGACAAACAGACCAAAATGTAAATTTAAAAAATCATTGGGCTGTATACATTCCATGTTCAGACAGCGATCAGTTCATTTTTATTATATTTACAGATATCAAATAAATCCATTGAATAAACAAATATAAATCGAATCTATATTCACTTGTTCGGTGTACATACGTATTATCCAACAACATAGCACAATCGATCGACTTCGATACTATAATAAAAGCATGTCATATCCTGGATTAGAAGCCAGCATTTTCGTTCAAGACTCTAATCGTCCAACCAAGCGTAAATTCCGACAGGCGAAGTATATTTCATAAAGACTATATATTTAGCAAACGCTAAGAAAGTAGAGTAAAGACAGCGCAAAAAACATGTACATTAAAAGACTTAACTAAAACTAACTTATGAAAAGCAGCAAAAAAAACAGAATTTCTCAAATAAAAATTAAAAGTGTAAAGTCCGACGAAACACAGTTTTGTATGACATGTAGACATAATAGTTTCGCTGAACGGTCACTGTGACTCAGCTCTTTTGTTTGGAAATTATTTTTATATCACTTTACGTTTCAACGATTTTGCGAATAAAACGGGGTCTATTTTTTTACGCGTCGTCGCTGTAAATAGCAACGTTCGGTACATGTAAAATTTATTTATATTTGTTCGCGACCACACTCGAAAAATACTCCATCTATAAGTATTGTGAGTTTTCTTGGAATCCGCAAAAGGAAAACTCCGTCAAAACCTAACAATTCATTATGTTATATGATTGCTATGTTCTTGGAAAAGCTTTTCCTTCTAAGTTTAATAAACATGTGAGGTTTTTCTATAGCTCAGGGGTCAGTACTTACATGAGGGTACTTTTGCGAGGGCGCCATCGTAAGGTGCCCCATATGGTTGTAGTGCGCCGCGGGGGACGACACATACTGACCATAGTCTGGCTCGACACCACTTCCCACCGGATATTCACCAGCCTAAAAGCATTATAGCACAAAATTTTACAACAGCACTTGTTACTAGATTCCCTCTGCCTACCCTGCTTGGAATGCTATAAATAAAAATCGTAGTAAACCTATCATATTAAACTATATAAAAGTTACTGTCTTCTGTCATTATTTGTGGTTGACGCATTACTAAGTCAATGAAGTTATAACTTGAAGTGGCAAGCGAAGTGCACTTTATACGTTTAATTAAGCATAACAAAGTTATTAATATCACATTTTTTCTTTTTAATTGCTTTACTTTGCCACCTAACAGATACAAATAAAATATTATTATCTTATGTAAATACAAATTGCTCAGCTATCACATTGGGGGACCTTTATACTTATCTCAAAAAAATTTATATATTTTTTACTCTATCTAAAAGAAATTTAGCGCCGACACCCAACACGCAATCGGCGCTTTAAATTGGCCACAGTAAATAACTAAGTGTAATACTACTGTTTTCTACCTACCTGCATAGCGAGGTGGTGCTGGTGAGCGAGCGCTGCAGACAGCTCCGCGTCCTCGGTGGAGGCGTCGGACCGCGACACGGGACTGTGTTGCGGACCATACGCACCCTCGACCGGACCGTTGCTGAAACAAGGTAAAGGAAATTGTAGTTGAGAGAGAGAGAGAAGCGAGAAAATGAAAATATTGAATATTTCATTTCTTCGATTACGATCGAACCCACACCACACCTACGGCACTTGTGAACCTACGGCACGTCAGCTTGGAAAAAAATTAAAAAAGTTAGAGGAAAATTAAATTAGAGACTATTTATTATATATTTGTTAGATTATTGAAAACTTAGTCCACTCGGGGGTAAAAGATTAGTGCAAAAATAATGTATAAGTTTTCTTTCCTAGTAATTCAAGTTTATATTGTAGGTACAGTTAGCTACTCAGAATTAATCCAAATTCAACACAATATGTTGAACTCGTTCATTATAAAATTATACATTGAATCTTTACAATGAGCTTACAAAGTAAATATCTCAATTTCATAGAACTGAAACTGAAAATTTAACATTAAAAATTGCTGTTTTGAAACTGTAAAAACGAGAAATCTTTTTGAAATGAATCATGAGAATATCTTAATTGGTTGGGAATTATGTGAAATTTCTCTTATTTCTGTATCAACCTAGTATATACTTTGACGTACATTTACGTACATATTATAGAATTCTCAATAGTAATAAATACTTTATATCTCTATAATACAGTAAAGATCAAAATAAACACGATTCTGAATCATAGCTCCATCAGCTAGCCAGTGTATTATTGTCGCGACGACACTTTTGATAGGAGCAGTCTATGTCTGTCCTTTAGTTGTGTTGTTCGTGTTTCTGTTTGTCTTATTTTCAAACGAAGCTCTGAATAAATAACTATGTTAATATATTATATTTTAGATTTGATATAAGTCTAAAATTAACAAAGAAAAATATTGAAAGACATTTAATAGATTCTTGAGGTACACAATATTGCATTTCAAGTTGTTTTAATAAAACATATATTCATTATGTGAACTACATATGAGATAGTTATGAATTGTTAACAAAAATATCTTATTAAATTAATAGTTAGCCTTCGATATTAATCTAATACAAATAAATAAAGAAAACCTGGACAAAACATTATATTAAGCTATTATGTAACTAACTTCGATTTTACACAGACCACGTTCCAAGCGCGCCGGCATGACGTCCAAATAGTTTATAATATATTCAGTTATAGTTGAGTCTGTGGTTAAATCAATAACTAGAATAGCAATGGTAAACCGCACAATTGTAACTTAATCAAACCGGCCAGTTTAGATTGTCCTCACTTAGACAAGCGTTCACTCCTCCCAACAACTGTCCAGAGTTGGAACAAAAGCCTCCCAGTAGAGGCAGCGCGAGGCGGTCGATTAAAATCAATTTACGCCACGGTACGAAGTGAGTCAATTTGCTGACCCCCATCTCCAAAACTAGAGAGCGAGAGAACGAGAGATGTGTACAATATGTAAAATATTAACACGTATGCACGTTCAAAACGGATGCCTATCACAAAAGTGGTACGGAAGCTATCATATTATTCATGACAGAGCTTCGACGAATTTTTTTAAAATCAATTTGTCACGGCCGGTAATTAATCAACTCGGGTGCTGCGCGTCGTAAAACGAATGGGGAACATAAAATAATATCTAAAATTCTAAATTAGAAACTAGGGATATTTTATGAAACACAAACTTTTGAATTTTAAATATAATTAGTATAAACTTTAAAGGATTTTCTAGATTAAGACCAGAACATACGCGTAGAGCAACACAAATAATAATAAAATAAATCAATAAGTGATCAAAGTCTATAAACAATGGGGTTTTCAACTGTTTGGATTGTTGTACTCAGCTGGCGCGTTTAGAAGCCATATACAAAAGAATTGAACTTTATACTTACCGCTGCTATAGCCCATATAATGTTGTAACATCGGATAACTCATTAAGTATTAATAGATTTTTTTCTGTATAATATTTTGGTCAATTTCTTATCGCGATTCATACAAATGAATTATTCTTATTTCCTCGCTCTGATGAGACGAAGTGCGGCGTTGAGTTCCGCTACTCAACACGCAACGTCTCAAATTGGAGCTGAATATGCAGAAGAGTATTTCAACTTAGATCCTGCTTACCCTGCCACAGCGTTAAGCTGATAATTCTTCTCACCTTATATGTATGAAACTTTTTTTTTATATATTATATAAAATTTCTAAAGACGATTCACATTCTAAATATAACAACTCCAGAATAATATGATATTGAATCATCATCACCAGCTAAAGAAAACCTAAGAAACACCATCATTTTAATTTAAGCATTATACTGATAGATTAACGTCTAAATGTAGAATCCAATTAATTATTTTTGTTTTGATATTTGGTAAATGATTTTCATATTACATTCATTAATACAATATAAACACGATATTTGAATAGAAGATGGGAAGGACCAACTCATGGTTGGGTTCCGTAATAATCCGAAGTATAATCAATAAAACGTCAAACTCTCCAACTTGTCCACAGATAGCGAAGTTAACACAAGTATTTTGATGAAAATAAAATTAAATAAAATGATTGCGTCCAACATGATACGAACGAACTTAATTGAGAAATACCAAGTACAGTGCAAAAGCAATTTAGATTCTTTTTTAATCCTTTTTAAAGTAAAGAGAAAACAAAATGGGGCTCGTCATTCGGTTTATCAAAGGCAATAATAGATTCTTTAACACAAAAAGTTGATCTTTTTGCACACGATGTATGGACGCTGGCCATGCGAGCACAGGTTTTACACGTCGCTTTTACCCATCATCCTATATCCGGTGGATATTTATTTTCTAATTTCGATATTTATGTTAACTTTCTACAGGTGTTCAATGGTATTTACATAAAACAGACGAATTTCAACTTTAAGTTGTATTGAGATAGTCTTATAATCAAACGATGAAAAACATTCATACGACTTTATAGTTACGATTATGTTTATTTGGGGTTCAGCAGTTCAATATACCTTTTGAAGTATTGAATCATTTTATACGTTCCTGTAAAAAAAAAATAAACAGATGAAAAAGAAGGGAACGATCTTTTTTTATCTTCGCCGACGCTCGTATAAGCAATTGTCTTTCGAACAATGACCGAAAAAGATTTTTTAAGTAAGGTATATTGTATTCTTCGGCTGTTCAATCTAATGAATTGCCAAATCCTCTCATCACTTAAAAAAGGTAATCTGGATTTTAGGTGTGTGTTGACATTATTTTTTTTATTTTTATAATATGGTAGCAATGTTGAGGAGATATTAGATAAAGTATTCTCATAATCAAGATATTATAATATGTAAAAAATATTATAGCGAAACTTATTTACGACAGCAGCGAGAAACATCTTATGTTCATACAAGTTCACCGGTGTAGTAACATTTAGAACACCAAGTTACGCAGATAAGTCAGAAACAGAATAGGCAAAAACAGAAGATTCACAACTCAACTTTGAGTACCAAAAAATTTGCTAAGGGCACACGATATTTATCTAGAGGACAATTTGGTTCGTAACACCCGCGAGGCTCGCCGCACCTGGTGCTTTAACATATTTTTGTTTTGTGATTAGAAACGTCCGTTTTGAGGCAGAGTAATTAACTTAAGAATTACGAAAATGTTTCTTAAATAAAAGAAAATATATAATAAATACATTAAAATCGTCGAAGTGATGTTAAGACGTATATTATGCGAGATTGGGTTCCTCATGCCGCCAAAATGTATTGTCTAGAAAACCTAGGTATATTAGAGCACAAAAAGAAAAATATGTAATTAATACAATTGGGATATACTAAAACAAATCAGCTTCACGCTGTATCCCCCACACAGCAGGGTAGACAGAGGGAACCTAGTGTTAAGACACTCCGTTCCTCACTTTCTGAATTTGGGATATACTAAGTGTCATAGATTTGGACGTTACTGGCCAGTATCTACAGTTTTCATAAGTTTCTACAATTCTGTGTCACAATAAGGGAGTACTGCTTACTTTGTAAAAACCAGGATATGCTTTTATGTATTTTAATTTGTATTCATTTTCGGTTCAAAAGAAACAATTTGTTAATTTCTTATCGAATTAAGATATTCTCACAGTATCAGCTGGCCCAAAATATAAATGTTGTAATCCGCTAAATGGAAATTTAAGACTGGCTTTTTTATTAAGGATAACGTTATTACAACGTTTCTCGCTGAAAGAAGGCTTAATTGTTTTTAATCATAATTTGACCCCGCAGTGGCTACATTTAACTGACATTAAAATCATATGCTTCGATAAATTCAAAATTTGTTTGCAATTTTCATGTAGCAAATAACTCATATTTTTTATATTACACATATTTTAATAATATTTTAGTAATAACTCATGTTTTCATACTGCAATACCACTATCCTTTAGATCTGGAAGTATTATCAACAAAGATACGTATCTAGAACATAAAAAAAAATAAAGTAAGTATTATTATATATAATAATTATATATATATATATATATATTAAAATAAGTATCATTAGCCGCCATTCTAGAGTGATCATCATTCCGTTTGATAATCTTGGTATTAAAAAGAATTGGAAAAATTACTTAAAAATTCTATAAAATTATTAATATATTCGAATAGGTTTAAATACTTTATCGTGGCGGTATCGTGGAAGTGAATTATTATGTCAGAAACACACTACAGTCAAAATTCTGATGCTATGCTTAAAATTTAGGTATTTCAATTATTCAGAGTTTAAAGCAGTTCTGTTAGTAAAATAGAGCTAGGTACGAGAATCTATATAACCTACATATGAAATAAGCATATAACGTACGATAAACGCGTTTTATAATAACAATAGACAAATATTATCTACATCATACACGAATGGCTTCCACTCCAAATAAAAAACCTAAAAACTATAAATAGGCAGGATATTCTCGATATGAAGATCATATTCTTAAACATATCGAATTCCGGGACACCAATAAATTCAATTTAGTGTAAATTACATCTGGCAACACTAGACGCGGCAGCGGGGCGTAGGTGGCTCGGAAATAGAGCAAAACCGAATTACGTGCGTTTTTTTCTATTTACATCACAAATATGTTGAAACCGTATTCGCTTTTATATTGTACCCGCAAAATATCCAAAGTCAATGTATCTAATATGTATATGAGGTCAGATAGCTTACACTTCGTTCAGCCTGTTCTCCCCTTTTCGTCAAAGAATATAACTGACATATATTTATTATAAATTAATTCAAACATATCTTGCATTTTACAAGAGGTGGGCAAAGTTACCTGATTTTTCTATAAGACATTGTGTGTCAAGTATGGACTATAACGATGACCAAATATAACGGTACTCGACAATAAATTAAAATGAAATATCCTATTCAATAGATTGTAATGGAAATGACTAAATAAAATACTTCCCAACTTCAAGATGAAGTACTCTTGATGACCAGAGAAAATGAGAAAGAAAAATATGAACATAAATAAATCAGCCGCGCCACATAATTCACAAAGGAACATAGTTTTTGACAATTTTAACATGATTTAATTTAGCTTGTGGCAAATGAGCGCTGTTTGGACGCGCGCAAATAAAAGCAACTTAACATTTTGTTTGCAATCCAATTAAACCTCTAGTTTATTTCTTCGTTACATTTTACAAACATTTTGTATGAAATTTAAAAATAAAATAAAAACTAGGCTAAGCACAAGCGTGTGCTTGTGTGCGACGGGTTGTGGATTCGATTCGTGGGAAATTAAAGATTAAATATTTTTATTTCTTCGCTCTGATGTCGAGGCAAAGTGCAACGTTTAATTCTGCCGCTTACACGCAATGTCTCCAGAATTCGACAGAAATTGGGGAATGAGAGGATCTTAAGACGTGGGGGATATAGTGTGAAGCTGAAAACAACCAAATATTAAATTATTACATACACATATCTATATTTAAAAAGTACACAAGAAATTTTTACTGAAAAGATGTTAGCTTAATCAGTACAAATTGCAAAATTTCATAACCAAGACACGAGACAAGAGAATTTTGCTAATTCATATTATACAATGAACATTTCATTCCGTTTCAAAAGTATTATATAAAATTTATAGAGCAACTAGGCTCTAGTGTTCAAAACTCCGACCTGAAACCGACATAGAAGAAAGCGAAATTAAAGCCCAAATAACGTGGTTTTGAAACGAAATTAGCTTTCATAATTTTAGAGTATAAATGGGACAGGTGAGTTATTTAAATTAAAAGTTTCAATCGAGTCAATTTGGATGGATCAAGTCAAAATCATGCACATCAGAACTGAAATTTAACTAAGACTAATTAGATTAAAATACTGGGTCAAAACTTCTATAACTAAAAAAGAAGCAGAAAAAGATAGGTAATTTACAATTGCAATTATTCAAATTACGGTTAGTGACACAATAAATAATTTTTGAAGACTATAATAAAAAATTGAAAGTGCATTACTGATTGAAGTCGTGTAGGATTAAAAATATAAAACGAGATATAAAAATGAATGACTTAAAGATACATTATTGAGAATATATATTTCATGCAAGCTCAGATCTTTCATCGTTCACGTTTCATGAAACATAATATAAAAACAAAAGTAGCCAATTTACACTTTAAATTGTGAAGTGCAAATATAATAACGCTGTAAATTCTAAGAAATAGAAAACAAATTGCTTTGTTTCTGGTACTTTTAAGAAATTTTATTAGTTTCAAAAAAAATTTTTTTTTTCAGATTTACGCTGTATCCCGCACACTGCAGGGTAGGCAGAGGGAACCTCGGTGTTAAGACACCCCGTTCCCCACTTACTGCCGAATTCTGGAGGCATTGCGTGTTGAGTGGCAGAACTCAACGCCGCACTTTGCATCGACACTAGAGCAAAGAAAAATGGAAATTGGGAATCGAACCCACAACCGTCGCGACACCCTTGTGCCACCACGACGGCCTTTCCATAAATTCTTTCCTATAAACACTGTTTGAAAGCAAATTTAATCTTTTTCAATGGAATATAACAATTCCTTGTTATTATTAGTTCATTCCGGATTATTCTGTTTTCTATTATTATTAAAAAAATTGACGAGATCAAAGTCTGCACGTCAGAGAAAACTACGAGCGCTTAATTAATCCGCTCAATCAATAGCTCAGTCACGTTCAATAATATTAAAAATGAAGTTACTTCGACAGCCAAAGCAATTGGGGTCAAAAGCAAAATTATGTATATATGTATGGGTATCCATACCAACATAGGAATATATATTACAATCCAACAATTTCATTTCAAAGAAATTATATATTGATAAGCTTTCATGTTCAAGCTTTCATTATCACAGTAGTGGTTTGAAATATCTTTGTTTGAACAATAATTTTAAGGTGATTTTAATCTATATAGTAGAATACATGTATCTAAGGTCCAAATGTAAAAAAAATAAAATCTGCGACTCTCCATTATTTTAGAGGTTATTCAGTCAGCGCATACTGACAGTACTGACGTCGGCAGCATATATTAATTACCTTGATACCGTAAGGCAGGTAAGTGTCTTGGTAATCCAGCTCTTTACGTGTGCAATTAACCAGCGGGGCCGTCCACGTCGGAGTGCCGATTGTACGTAGCGCGGCCGATTGTAATTACCATAGAGTATGGACGTTCGTATTTGATTGTGTTGTCACATACATGTAAAAGCTGAAGCTATAATCATGAAACATATAAATCACTTTATTTAATACTAATGTACTAAAGCGACTTCGCCCGCTTGAATCATACGAATATTTATTAAATATATTTATGTAATCATTTTCAGTTTAGGGAGTTAATTCTAAAAAACTCGTGTGTAACTAATAGTATATTTATATACTACACTATATAAATATACTATAATAAACTTTTAAAACAATCTAAAGAAACTTTAATAATAAATACATAATAACCTATATTCTTACAAACCAATATACATATATTTTCATATAAAATAATATAAATAAAAAACTCCATAACCGCAACAGTAATGCACGCATAATAAAGAATGTCGGTTAAGGTTTTTTACGACGTACCTACGTTATGCAAGCGCGTGCGCAGCGAGCATTCAAATAAGCCTCTTGTCGCCTTGTCAATGCGAGATATAGCATTCCTGCATAGATAATAACAATGATATATCAACGTTGTGATGGATCGAACAAACCCTCGATAATTGAACGAATATTTGAAAAACATCAGTATGTGATATCATCGCACCTAAATAACCTCAGTTCCGAATGATTTACCAAGAATTAATACGATACAACTTCTTTTTTTTTTAATATAAATTTTTATTTTTTACCGCTTGCTTAGGCACCGTTTATTATAAAGGTATAATAACATGTAACCACCAAATTCGTCATGACGCTTCTCAAATTAATATGTTATAATAAAAAAAGTCAGTAACCTTTACTAATTGGAAGATAACAAAAAAAGATAAAGCAAATATTAAAAAAAAAAGAAACATTATTAATTGAATGCAATAACACAGAGTAAAAAAAAAACTATATTTCTGAACTAAATATGTATGTGTTGGGCGTTGGAGATAATCATCAGATATTGGGGGCGATACGTAGCCGTTGACTTAATACGTCCTCTATTCCGTGTGTCGAACAAACCAGTGGAAAAAGATATATCCGCTAAAGATATATCTTATACGTAACTTTAGTGGATCAATAAATCTAAATGTCAAAGGGTTAACGCTTAAACGGTACTTAACAAGCTTAGAGGCATTTTCTTTAGATATCGTAAGATTTTCCACTTCGTTAGATTGCTACAAAAAATTGTCTTGCAAAATCAATGGTTAAAAAATGCAGTATATAATGGTTTTTTTCCAAATAGAAAATAAGATTTTATTTTCCATTGTATTATTAAATAGTTCAATATTATATGTAAGATTTTAAATTAAAATTAGTTAATTCGTCGACAAGATCATACGAAAAGCGTACTCAGCAGCTGCGAAAATTCATACAACTATGTAAATTACTTAGAAAAGTAAATCAAATTTTCAGTCTAGACCGTAACGCAGCGTATTAGTGATGTCGACGTACTAAATTTCAGACTTAGTAAGGTTGAGGTCGCTTTAAATTTTTAAACATTTTCGTTAGAAAACATATAGTGAATACCGGAGTCCTTCTAATCTTTAAAATACAAACACTATGCGATAAAATGGTAAACACATATTTATATTTGAAATCTATTTTTTTAAATATCTATTATTTATTGTTATTATATAACCAACAGAATATTACCTAACATAACAACAAAATATATCGAAATAAAAAGGCACATCGCTTATCATATTTTAGTCAGTCGTTCGGATATCGAAGTCGACGTTAGGTATGCATGGCTAGTACACGAGTCTCGCGTCTGCCCATCCCTTATACGTGAGGGGGGAAGGGGGGGCCATTAAAATTCACACGGCATGCATGAATCCAACTTCTGCATACTATACACTTGTTATCCAAGTATTCAAATAAATCTAGAAATGCAACGCCAGCTCCATTTCCTCTGGGCGCGTGGTGTTCGCAACACAAGATTTTATGACTTATCAAAACTATCTTGACTTTTCGCAAATTATGAACTTGTATGGGCATTAAAAGTTTTTGAATCATGTATACGAGTATTGCATAGGATTTTCTGACGCCAGTCGGCCCGCCCGAAGAGGTACCGATGCAAAGCTCGGCGTTGAGTTTCGCCACTCAACATCCAGAATTCGGTGGAATGAGCGGAATGCAGTGTCTTAACACTAGGTTCCCTCTGCCTACCCTGCTATCTGCGGGGTACAGCGTGAAAGTGAAAAACCATAGAATATCCTTAGACAAGTGTTTATATGAAACTTTAATCGGATGTGTAAATGAATAATTGAAATGAATATTATAAAATATTGTCTATTATGTTAATGGTAAATAATGACTGAATCATGATTATCGTTAACGAACAATACACGAAATACTGAATATTATTCATTTATATATGTATAATTACATTTGGAAATCAAAGATGATATTTTAAAAACCTCTACATTGTCGAATGAATGGAGCACACAATTAATATTTAAAAACATTATTATGGTAAATATCATGCCAACACATATCTGCGGTTTACCGCATTTATGAATCATATATTGAAATTTATAATACAAACATGACATATTTTTAATAACTGAATTGAAATCAGGCCGGTCGATGGGCAAGGGCACCTAGCGTGCGCCTCCTGTAAAAGCGACAGGTTGTGGATTCGATTCCCACTCGTGGAAATGAAATATTTAAAATATTTGTTTTATATTTTCATTTCCTTGCTCTGCTAATGAAACAAAGCGCATCGTTGATTCCCGCCACTTGATTCGGCGAAAAGAGGGGAAGAGATGTGTCTTAACGAAAACGGAGTGTCTTAACACTGCACTAGGCTATTGAAAACAAATACAATAATACCAAGAACAATATTAACTAATTAGTTAAAATTTTTCTATTAAAATAATTCTGTATTTTGCGCAAATGATAATGAAGGCCACTCAAGCTAACTACAACTTCTGTAAAACCGTTTCTATAATGAGAAATGTCGTTTCATCATGTTCGCTTCACTTGATTCACTAACGGCAAAGTGACACGTAAAGATGTGAGCTGAAACTCTTCAATAAGTCCCTGCTTATTAGGGTGTAAGCCTGTAAGCGAGGTCGACTCATCCGCTATTTAGTATACTTACCATTGACAACTTGCCAACTCGGGAATGTTCACAATTCTGAGTAAAATGTGGTTGAAAATTTATATTAGATTCACGCTGTATCCCGTATATAGCAGGGTAGGCAGAAGGAACCTGGGAACCTAGTGTTGATACACTCCGTTCCCATTAAGACACTTCCCAAGTGACGAAACTCAATGCCGCACTCGTTACCAGAGTGAGTAAATAAAAGTATTAAATTTTCGTTTCGTCGAGCGTGAATCGAACTCACAGCCTGTCGAGTTTACGGGCACCCGCTTTTCCTCTGCTAAAATCTACCTATATACTTATAATAAATTTGATATTGTTAATTTATTTTTAAATAATATTTAATGGAAGACCAAGTCACTCCGTTCCCCACTTTCTGCCGAATTCTGTCATTGCGTGTTGAGTGGCAGAACTCAACGCCGAGCTTTGCCTCGACACCAGAATGAAGAAATGGAAATATAAACGTAAATAAATATTAATAAAATATTTTAATGGAAGACAATGTATATACATACGCTTTATACCTCTATAATATATACATACGTATAATAGCATAGAAATTACGATACACAGCGACATTCAGGGCTAAAACCTCTTAGGACCCTTCGACAAGCACACGCGACTTATGAAGGGAATAATAAATGAGTGTATAACATACCCTACGTCACCCACGTATAAAGCTTCTATATGAAGCTTCATACAATTTGATAAAGATAAAAAAATGCGTCATGTTCCACGTCGCTCCGTACAAGAGGGACCGGAAATAAGTTTAATTTAACCGTTAATTAGTTTGTGCTGTCGAAATGTCGGGCATTTTCCGGTGTAATGCTCTGTGTGGTTGTCAATTATTTCGAGTTTCCGATCTATCTACATATATTGATAGAGTGCGACGGTGTGAAAAATTATATTTCGGATTTTCTAAAATAAAAAAAAAATAGCATTCACACTTTTTCGCCCATAGCACTCTCCGTTCTCCATTTTCTTTGGAATTAAAGACGATATGAAAACAATTTTAATATAAACGTCGGATCAAAATTGTCGTTGATTATTTCAAACTTCAAAGTATAAATCCCGTACTCATATAAAGAAGAAAAAACGAGATCAGAATTTAAAGTCATATTTTGATACATTATATTCGCAATGATAATTCTTCCCATTATTATTCAATGATCGTCCAGCCCATTTGATATCTAGAAAAAGTTAAAACATCCATGCTCTTATAAATATTACCAAATGTACGTTTAATACCCACAAGAAAATTTAACGACCGTTAGATGTAATCGTTACATTTAATATGTCGTTGCCATGTAAGTGAAATTGTATTTCTTTTTGTGAATAAAGTAAGTAACATCTTAATTATTATTAAGTTGAAATCTCTCGTAGCGACTAATAATATTAATACCGTATGCTAAGTTGACAATAATGCGGATTAGTAAGGCAAGTTCAAAGGTTTACGGTAGAACTTGACCTTAGTAACGTATTAGTGAGAAAGCCGGTCGCGAGTTAATTGATAAATGTTCAGGGCATCATCGACGATAATATTCGACGTGTTTATATGCATTTTGTGTATATATGACGTAGAAAAAAATTAAAAGTAGTGATTTTATGACCAATCTGTTCGCCGCACTCCGCTACCAAAATAATTATGCAGTACACTGAAAATTAAACCTTTATAATGTATGTGTTCTTTACACTTTTGGCACACATCCAGTAATATATCATAGGTAACAGGAAATCGTATATATTTATATTGTAGCTTGTTTTATAAGTTTTAATATAACTGCGCTAGTTATATTGTTGGGACAATGTGGTATATAGGTATTTGATATATCTCAACATCTTTAAAAAGAATAATATATATATATCAAATAGGAAATTTTCAAATGAATTCATAACTGTAGTGTATAACGTTGTAGAATTTTTGTACAAAGGGTTAAAAACTATCTTTATTAACAACACACACGCCGAATAGAGGACGTTACATAGAGCCTGACCTTTAATACAGGCGTCATGATACCTAATATGAGAAGTAAAAGTACTCATCTATATGCTAAACTTTGATGTCTCCAATATAAGGAAAATTCATAATAATCTTATATTAAAGTAAATATCGCAATAAAGTAATGTTTTTACAATGGTCACAGTATGTAGTCATCAAAGAGTTAACCTGTTTGAAAATTGTTGTATTAAAATGAAAAATCACAATACTTTTTAAATATCTCTCCCAAGAGAAATACTGTCCAGGTACCGGAAATTGATGAAATATAATATGTTTTCTACAATAATTTATATCAATACAATTATTAAAGAAATATCATATTTCAACGTACTCGTATCTAAATTCATATAGAAAATGGAGTTACATGGAAAAATTTCAGTAACTAAGTTACGGAGTTTGCAAGCACTGCGCATATACCCTAATCAAAAGGCGTCTGGGAAAGACGTCCCCGGGGCCTCCACCCCCTCGGGTTTAGTGTCATAGCTCATTGCAAATTACAAGGCCGTCGGCGGCTAAAGCTCGGCCAAATCTTAAAATCCTTAAGATTTTTCGTATTATTTGATCTGAATATTTTCTTATAAAAACAAACGCTAAGGATTTCGAACTGAATAAATTACAATGTTGGCACTTTCCGAACAATTATGAATAAATATGTAGAAAAATGTATTGTGGACTATTTGTATGTATGTATGTATGTGTGTATATATATATTATTTATAGCTTCACGCTTTATCCCTGGCGGGATAGTCACAGAAAACGAGCGCCAACGGTCTCTACAAACCTCTTTCGCCTCGTCCACTGTCTTCAACCTCTTCATACATACCCTCCGGGGGGCCCTCATGCTTTTTACGTGACCTTCCTCCAGTATCGTTGATACAGTGGTTTCGAAGATCAACCGAGGTCTAAGGTATTTTTGTATATAAATTTATATTATATATAATTTAAAAGAAATAGATCACGTATACTTAGCAACTCATTAATAGTAGTACAGTACAGTAGTAGCTACATTGGTTAATATGTCAAGTAGTATAAAGAATTAAAAGTTAAATGTAGGTTATCTAGATAAAAAGAATATAAACACATTTATATATTTTTTTATCTATTTACGTGTATATAAAATTTCAAAGTAAAGGCTTGGTAGATAAGCGTCTATAATTTAGTTTTATCGCTAATGCCTACGATCCACTGGCACCATTGCCAAATTGTCCGTAACCACCAATACAGGTGATATATCAGGGATGCTATATGAAATTCTCAACTCATAATGTTCATCTATACATATCGTAATTACATATTGTCTTTGAAAACAACTGTGGCCAATAACTCCTAGTGTATCGTAGCCCAAACAATGAATCTCTCGAGAAATGCTTTATAATATCTTACAAGGTCCATTCATTTTCTTAGTCTACTAATTGTAGTCTTAATTAAAGGCTACCACTTACATTCACGTAATATCTTTCGCATGACTGTCTCATATCAGTCTACATATTTCGTTTCATTTCATATCTGAGGAAAGCGTGTGATAAATATCCAAGAACTTTAGTATATTTTTATCTGTCAGTTCCTTCTTTTGTATAATATTATAAAAAATAATATAATAATATTCAATTTTTATAAAATAATATTATAAAAATAGAATGTGTACAATGTGTATCAAAGTAAGACTGACAACACGACTGTTGTGGGTTCGAACCCCACTAGAGGAAATGAAATGTTTATTTAAATTTACATTTTCAGAACTAGGTGGAAAGTGAGGAAGAGTGTCTTAACAATAGGTTCTTTCTGCCTTGCCTACTGTGCGGGATACAGCGTGAAGTTTATTTATTTATTTTTTAACAATATGTATGAAAATTTTTCTTTCACATGCGCTAAGGCTGGACCTCTTTTAGTTATACAAAAAAAAAGAATTATACTTATATAATTGCAATTGAGCCACAATGAAAACGAGGCCACAAAGTACAACAATACCGATGCATTCGATAATTTGAAAATTTACATTTTATTTTCGAAGTGCGCTCATTAAACGCATGTTCATTTCGACGTACGCCTCGGAACATTATTAATTATTTCGCAATGGGAGACTTCGCGGATTTTAAATTTCATACAATCAAATAATACATTTATTGTCATACAAGCGTTAAATGTTTAATTAAGTTTCACGTTATAATTAGTTTATGATATGGGAACCGGTAAAATAAAATTTTAATTGAGATTGAAAAAATTAAATGATTAAACAATTAAATAACAAAATAATTGAATAAAAAAATTAAATACAACCATACCCCCAAAAGTGGGAAACGAACCCAAAACCAACGTTTACTGCCAATCGCTGACCACTAACTGCGCCACGATGGCTTTTACTATATTATACAAAATGAAGATTATCAGTTGTCATTATTCACACAAACAAAGTTTACCTAATGTAATAACATGACAGAATGTGTTCAAACTTCACATAACATTTTGAAATAACATTATTAGAATAAACCGGAGTTGGTATATTATTCGGAATAAACTGATAACTAATTATAATTTTAATACTATTGGATATTTAGTTTATCCAGTGTATCGTTATTAAGTGTATACATTATGTCTGGTAGTCGAAATCAATAGTCATGAGTTCAAATCCGTTATTGGAAATTTTCATAAACACTTTACAATATAATATTTCGTGAGTTAGGCATAGTTTTACCATACATCGTCTAAAGTAATTAAAAGAGTAAATTGACATTAAGTTCTCTTGAGAAATACTTCTCTATACGTATAAAATTTAAAACTCATGAGCAAAAAAATATTTCAGATATTAAATGTTCTAAAATTACAAAGACGAAAATAATTAATTATTTTCAAAGTAATAATTCTATTGTACAGTTTTTAGACAATTTCCATTTTGACTTGTATATTACAAAGCAAAAGAAAAATATATATTTAATCCAAGGTTTTTTCATTCAACATTTGTTATAAGAAAAAAAATCTTATAAAGAAGCTTCACGCTGTATCCCGCACACAGCAGGGTAGACAGAGGGAACCTACTGTTAAGACACTTCGTTCCTCACTTGCTTGCTTCCAAATACTGGAGGCATTACATGTTGAGTGGCCAATCTCAATGCCGCTCTTTTGCCTCGACACGAGATTGAAGAAATGGAAGATTTCCAAATTTGAATAAAGATTTCATCTCCTCGAGTTGGGATTGAATCCACAACCAGTCCGTTTTACAGTCACACTTTCTGACCCTGCGTCATGACTGGCCTCAATTTTTGAATTATGTTTTTTTTTCTTTATTATGTGCTGTATACAAGTTATAGAACTCTAAAACCAGGGTCCTGGCTCAATCTAACGTCCAATAAAAACAATTTATTTACAAGCTCACTTCACGTAAATCGGTGCATGACGCACTGGAAGTTCCGGGTTTTACAGCTACATCTACCGCTTGTGCTGTATAGTTATACATATACACCTACTCCTTTGTATTTTTTATTATGCCGCTGTGAAGTTTGCAGGGCGGAACGTTGATTATATCACTAATATTAAATGCCAAAATAAAATATTTAACAATGCTACTACATTGAAAACGTCCATAGAATCGTAAAAAAGCATTCATTAGATAAACGATTACTAATATCGATATTTAAAGTGTCGTCAGTAAGACGGTTTGTGGGTTTATTTACCTAATCGGTGAAAACCTAACATACATGTATCTATAAGTTACTTCAGTATTAAAACCAAAATAAAATTACAAAGAAAACTCTTATATTCATGTGTATATAACCTATAATATGGTAACAGTTTTGTGGGTCGATTGATTCTTAGACAGGGAGACATATTCTTCTTCACTTTCTAAACTAGACATTTCGCTTTGATGCAAGTATGATGGAGAGTGTCCTTCTATCGATCGATAGGAATCGGATCCACAATCGTCGTATTTACAGTCACAGCCTGTCCGAATGCGTGACAATGCGCACGATATAATACATATTACTCAAAATCATCTTAAGAAAAAAACCTAAAAAAAAATACTATACAAATACATGTTCCAGAAAATGAAAATGTACACAATAACTGACAAAACTGAATAGAGCTATAAAAAGAAAGAATATAAAGGTGGACAACTTCGTTCATTCTAGTTTTATATAACTTTACAATTTTAGCCTGAAATTTTATGTTGCTGCACGAGACTAATTAGCAAAACAAGCAACGATTTGCAAGAAAATTTTTTTAGGCTTTAAATAAATTACGCTATATCCTGTAGAGTCAAAAACAAGATGATTTAAATCCCCTTTAGAAGAAATATCTTGAAAATAATTTTACTATAATAATGTTAATTTAGATGTTGTCTGTCTTCTAATAACTTGACTGATGACTATTTAACAAAAGTGAAGTGAGCTGACACACCATGCAGAGGAGAGGGATCATTTTAAGTTAAAGTTATTTTTACATTATTCTCTAAACTTCTCTCACTTTGTTATACCATGGAAATGAAGATTTATTAAGATATATATGAATACAATCATAACAGATTAACTATACTGGCGAAACAAAAACGAGTAATAACTTAAGTAAGGTAAGTTTGTGTAAGCCAAGGTCGAAGATAACCTGATAATATGATGATATCAGGTCTGTTACCTACATGTTGTTAGATCAATATACTTTGTATCGTGTTTACAAGTGGCACAATCAGCAAACCACTGCGCTGATATGCTGCGGGAACGCGACTTGGCAAATATTGAATTCACTGTACATTTTATATCCGGTAAATCCTCTAGTCACAAATTCTATTTTTAAAAAGAAATATATTTATTTTTCAAAAGTATACGTTTATCTCAAAACATTTAGATAAAAAAAAACAGATGGAAGACGCCAAGTTAAATTTTATATTCGCATATCATTTATATTTACAAGTTTACAATAACCAAATAGATATATTAATGTTATCAATGAAATACTAAAAACAAACTTTCTAAATTCAAAGCTTACACATTGTGTTCGGACTTTAAAGATCAAGAGAGGCGGGGCTACTTTCACACGAAGAAAATTCCCTTACATAAGAAGCTTATAGGCAAATAATGATTCACATCGACAAGAAATTCAGTAAGAAACGTAGGCTGAATCTAAAATTATACTGAAAATGTTGATATTTACCATCATGAAACAAAGTTTCGGAGCACGTAAAACTATGTTTGGGCAATAATGAAATATTGAAGTTTGTTGATTCAGATTGTGTCCACGAGCACAGAATAGAGAATATTGTACAAGTTACACGATTACATTACCATAAATCGGTTTATTATAATTTACTTAAGATTTTCTTTTTTTTTTTTTTTCAAATTCTATTTGCTAATAATAGTAAACTACGAAAATATATTAAATTAAAAACTGACAGTAAAACAAATGTGACTCGAATAATCCACAGATGCAATCGACTTGCAGTCAGCAAAAGTTGAATCTTTAGAATTCACGCAACGTTTATGACAGACGTAGCACTTATTGGACACCGCCTCGCCAGCTCGTATTGAAGTAGAGAACTTTATAGACAGTTCAATATCTTGACCACGTCGAGCTGAAACTCAATTATAAGTAAATGTACGTACATATTCCATATATACTACTACTATGTATAGCAGATATTCTTTGATTGAAAATATATTAAACTAACATGACTTACTATAGTGTCAGTGCGTCACTGATACAGGAAATCTTATCACGGAAATATATAAAAATATTATATATACTTACGTATATAAATCGATGTTATACATACATTATTCTACATGGTTTGTAGAATATATCTAAGTCAGAATATAAAAACTAGTAAAATTAACTACTAATATAAAAAGTGAGAATTATAAAAACTAGTAAAATAAGTTCATTATTTTTTTGCTTCTCGCATCCAGCACATAGCATGGTACCGAACAGAGAGAGCCTGGTGATAACACACTTCATTCCCATTAAAAGCCTTTCCCATTTTCCGCCGAATCCTGGCATTGCGTATTGAGCAGCGGAACTCAACGCTGCTCTTAGTCTTTCTGAGCGAGGAAATGAAAATGTTAAATAAATAAATAAAAATATTTTAATGTCCCTAACTATACTATAGGCACAAGGAAAGGTAAAACATTCATTTGTTTGTTGAAAAATGACAAAAATATACATGTACTACTACTGTAGATACATATGCCTGAGTTCCTTTCATAATTTCAAGTGTCTCTTTAGTATAAGAAAAAAAAAGCATAACGTTCACGGGTTTTATTACGATGTATAGATACGAAATATAACGAGCAATTGGGTCTGAAAAATGCGAGATCCCGCCTCTGCTTCGAGAATAAAGACAAAAAACACAGAGACGGCACAGTAGAAAAAAAATCTTACATCTTCTTACCTATGTACTAAACATTTTTATGTGCCTATTATTGTACTCACGTCGTTAGGTAACATGAGCACCGTAGTTTTGTATATGTCTTTTTGGCACATTCAGATAACAAATACGCATGTATATTATAGTTTACTTGATTATAATTTTTATTGAAAATGACAAGGTAAACGAGCGCACGAGTCACCTGATGGTAAGTGACCACCGCCCACGACCCCGGTTTACACATATAAATATGATAAAATTAATAAGATCAAATTACATTTATCATTTACATAAATCTAGAGAAATGCAACTTGTTTGTTTAAAATATTTCTAATAATAAGTATAGCAGCTTACTTGTAACTGGAAAATAATAAAAATAAAACGTAAAGGAAACTTTTCAAAAATTTCAATTTAGTCTGAAAAATAACGAAGCAAAAAGAGGTAAATTTTCCTTATAACTTCCACCTTGACCGAAGGCCATTCGTTATTAAAATCTGGATTTATAAAGTTTTTCTATGAATACTTAGAAATAAAGGTGTTCTTGTTTTCTGTTTTTTTATTTCTCTTAATATAAGATTAAAATTTCAAAATAAAAAAATATTTTTTTTTTTTACATTTTGAACTAACTTCACTACTAAAAAAACATTTGTTCATTGCTGAATATTTATTATTTATGAATATAGATTACAAATTTCGTAATTTTATATTTAATTTGAATCTAATATCACCCGCATTTACTGAGAAATGCAGAAATATCTAAAGTAAATCTGTATTACTAATAATTAAAGAAAAACAAGTTCCTCCAAGAAATGAACATTGTTCCATATAAGGATATATTGTAGATAAATGCTGACAAAATAAATCATAAGTCAGAGTCAAGAAATTACTTATAACTATTAAAACATTTTATTTTACTAACTGTCACATGAGACTTCTTATCGGTAACTGAATTCTCGGTTTCTTGGTTCAAATATTGCCATTTTCATCTCGTCCCTTTGGGAGACATCTTTTTTATAGACACTACTTCTTAGTGTATAATAACAGAATGAAGAATTTCTCGTTATTCCTGGTAATTTAGATTGAAAAATGAACAAAAAAATTATTATTTGCTCAAACAGGTTTATTTTATTGAGAGTATTCAATTTAATTAATTGTAAGCCAAAAAGCTTAACCCTAATCCGGTTAGAGTTTAGACGAAGTATTAATAAAAAATAAAATGAATCCAGAAAAAATCCTAACCTGCTGTGTGCGGGATAGAGCGTGAAACTGATTATTATTTTAAGAAAAAAAAATCATGTATTTTTTTATATACCTAAATGAGAAAACAAAATCTTTAAACATTATGAAAATCTAGTAACTAAGTAAATGTTTTAGACGTGCATAAAAAAGAAGACAAGAGAAGTACCGTAAGACCATTCGTTTAAAGTTGTGGGTCGCTGGCTTAATGTAAGGCAAGGCTGGGAAGTTGTTTCTAGTAAATTCTATTTTTTTTTTCCTTTCCAATCACCGAGCCGTAAGAAAGTAAACCTCTCTCTCGCAGCTAATTCAATATCAAAACGATAATGGAAATTTTCCACTATTTTCTAATAGAATCGCTAAAGCATTTCACGTTTTTCTTATTTATTCCATCATTTATATCTAAATAAAAAGATGACTTTTAAATCATTATCCTGACACTCCTTAAAGAATAGAAAACGTATTCACGTATAAAACCATATAAAGATATGAATGTAGTTTCTATTAAAATTAGCTCATACATTTGGAAAAACATCTACATATTCCAGTATCAATCAAAAAGCGTATGGGCGAAAATTAAGAAGAAGCTAAAAGCTTTGCAATTCAATTTTCCCAAAAAGTACAATAATTCAAATAATTAACATCATTTGTCGATGTCAACGAAACAAGGGCTTTCTTACAATGACCTCAGCTTGTTAGCCACTGAATGCCCGTTCCGCTTGTACCGCGTGCATTACATTTCTATTTCGTACTTTACATTCCACTTACTCTATTTTAATAAATGCGTTCACTTGTACAAAACTGTTTTAGGGTCCTTTTGAGAGAACCTTTTACATGTAAAATTAAATTTTAAACGAGTCGAAGTCGCTCATTAGAAAGCAAAAAAAAATTATATATATAATACATTCTATAATTATTATTTATTTATATGTAAATATAATGTGATGCAAAAGCAAATGATAACAGAAACAAAAAAGAAAATAAAAATAACAATATACTGACTGACTGATAGCATAGTATAAGTAGAAGTATCAAATAAAAATACGATACAAATTCTTATAAATTTGTCGTATAGTTAATTGACTACGTACCTCTTTAATCAATAAAGTAATTGAGCCACATGATAACGTCTCAAACGAAGTCTCTACATAAGGCAAAATAACATCACAGTCAGACATTATACACTATTTAGTTATAGTATAATACACGTTTTAAGGAATATTAGAAAGAATATTTTTATATTTTGAAATGTGAAATGAATAGAATATTAGAAAAATTTTGAAATAGTTTAAATATTTTAATAAAACTTTGTACTTTCGACAGTAGATTTTTAATATCATTTTTCAAATGTATGAAATCCGTAAAGAAAGTTTCCCCAATTTATTTGTAACAGCTAAAGCAGTTTCACCTCTTCACTCGTAATCAGGGTAGGAGGTCGGGAAGGCAGAGGAAACTTAAAGTTAAATGTTATTAAGTAATTTCTGGGCCAATGTTGAGTAGCGAAAATATAATCATTTTCCAAGTTAATCATTTCCTCTTGGGAATCGAACCCGCAACCATCACTCAGACCACCTAAATGAATAAATAATGAGTGATTTCTTTCTGATTACAGTATTATAGCGGCAAAAAGAGTGTCACAACTCCCCGTCTACAGTGCTACGAACAACAATCATGATGTTTCATATCACTGTGTCGAACAAGTGTAGTACAAGATAGGTCAGTGTAAATGGGACGTCGATCTGCGGTTAGTTATTGTACCTACCTGTAGACGCGTCCTCATTCAGGAAATACCTACCCCCTCTATACCTCTATACCTACTAGTTTAAATACAAGTATGATATTGTACTCGGAGCGTTTGCGGTTAAAATTCCGTTGTGATTCAGAATGGGCGCAGTTTTAAATGGTAAATTTATGATAAATGTAATAAATCGTTGTCTTTTCATAAAGATCCACGCTGTGGATGATATGAGTTATATATATATATATATATATATATATATATATATATATATATTTCTAGTTATCGGTTGGAATTGATCAAATATACTTTATGGATAATTAGTTCAAAGTGTTTTAACACTTGGTTCTCTCTGCATATCATACTACACGCGGGATGTAGAGTGAAGCTTGATCTTGATTGCCAATTAGTATGAAAACGTATAATATAAATATTTTTTTTTAATGTATACATTATACATATTGAAATACTTGATACAGGTTATTTATAGGTGAAACTGTAAAAATGACTAATTCCTATCTTTTAAAAAATCTACATTTTATCACACTAATTAGAAAACTTTGATTTCATCGCGAGAACAGATTTAATTATCTAACAGTGGCACATAATAAAGCTTGTGTAAAGTTTTAAACTAGAACTTACAACATTTAAATGCGAGAACGAGCATAATTGCAGGTTACGTAGGATAATCCCGGGTAGGTACACAATAGGACCGTCCGTCCGCTACGGCCTAAACTAGCATTAGCTTGTTTGTAGTTATAACGTTTAGGACACTTGCAGATTAGCGACGATTTTGCGTACCTACTTAAATTTTTTCTATATATAAGCTACTTTTGTTGATGTATAAATAAATTATTTAATATACACACATTTATGTACCAGAATATAAAAGAAACCATTGCATTGCCAATGTGTACAATAAATATTACACATTAAATGTAAGGTAGATACTATAAGATACTCCCGTTTCGCCGAATTCTGGGGGCATTCAAGTGGCGAAAGCCAACGCCGCACTCAACACCAAAGCGAAGAAATGAATATTAAATATTTCATTTCCCCCAAGTGGAAATCGAACGCACAACCTGTCGCGTTTTCCGACACTCGCTTGGAGTACAAGCGCCACGACTGGTCACAATGTACACACATAATTAATATACACGAATAACAAACAAAATGTTGTATATATTTATTTGTACGATACGAAGAATGAAACGAGGAACACTAGCCCCGGCCGAACAATCATAATATCACGTTAACTAAGTTTATAACAGGTTAGTTTAGATAACGGTGAGTAGTTAACAAACGGTCTCTCTCTCTACAATCTCTTCCACTACTTAATTATTGCTGCAGACTAATTAAATAGCATATATAGATAGAGTTACGTAGACTTAATGGGCAGTCGTAAACAAAGAAATTGAAGATACGCACGTACAGAGCCGTCTGTGTATACTTATATAGATAGGCACATTGATGAAAAATGAATTTATATTGACACATTTATATTTAATTGACACAATGTGCATAATTGTCTATGCCATGAGGTGCATAGACAAGTCGTACTTATAAACAGATTTTGGGTGAATAATCAATTATCATATTAAAGTAGAATATTAATCAATAGAATAATTAAATAATATGAAATGTAAAGAGAACAAAAGGTTTATCATAAAAATGTCACGACAAATCAAGAATGTCACGTAATATAAAAAGCAAATAATACTAAAAAAAAGTTGTTCATTTAAAATGTTCTTTATTAAAACGTTACATTTTATAGCACATCAAAATTAGCCAGACGGAGCGTGTGACGTCTGAAATTTCAACTAATATTTAGTGATAATAAGCGAGATAGCTGATTTAACAGGCTACGCAAGCGCGCTTCCTGCTCGCAAAGGAGAATATTTAATTACTTTAAGACTCCGTCACTCATCTTGTTTCAACATTCACTTAAGTAGATTACGAGAATACTATCAGCTTTATTATATATTATAATGAATGTTGAGGATTGACGTTTCTTTTTAAGCGCAGAGATTAGCTTAAGATTGGATCAAATATGAAATTTACGTACAAAAAATTTCATAAAAAAAATAAGTAATTAAAAGAAAATGAGTTTATTTTGCTTGAAAAAAAAAAATTTTACTTCTACATTCTAACGACAAAGACATATTCTTGTATAGAAATCGTAAATAAGAAACCTTTTTAGGTAAATCGTCTCATGTGTACAGAGCCTAAAATGCCTAATGCCTATAGGAGTGTCAAACCGAGCGACATAATTCGAAGACTCTGACAAGGTATGAATACAGGCACTATTGAAATGCAGGCATTCAATAGCTCGTGCCTACGCTAGCTCATTGTAGCTGGAAAATTCAAATTATAATATTAAATCATACAACTAGTTAGAAATTTTTAAAGTTAAAAATACGCTGCATGTAGAATTTGCTTCAATTAAATCAAACAGAATAAATTTTATATTATCTTTTCTATAAAAATCTAAAGAATTTTTTTTTTTACTGTTGACACATTAAAACGTTAGTGTGTCTATAAAAATGCAATGTGTTGAATGCATCCTTGACAAGCTAAACCATAAATAGTAGATTCGCATGCAAACTATTTTTAGATTACATCTGTCTGTGTAAAAACTAGGCAGGTCAAAGTAGTTCTTGTCCCACTTTCGAGAGGAGAAAAGAAAAAATAAAACTTACCGATACAAAGTTCCCGAATGTATTTTCTTCACGCCGTCCATCTCTGTGGTGTTCTTATCATGTCTCTTATATACTCTTAATAGCTAAATGCATTCAAAATTAAAGTCATCATGAGCGACGGCACCTGAAACAAAATAAAAAATTTTTCATTACTCTCATTTCAAATTCGTTTAAAAACTAATCAAACATCGTATATAGCGCAAATGGAAATTTATGTTTTCGAGTACTTTTTGCCAAATAATTGAGGGTCTACGAATTTAGGGCGCCGCTTGTGTAATATATACATACATGATCTGAATACCAACTCATTGAGTGGTTTCAGTTTCTCTTCTTGGAGTTAACTAGAAACAATACGAAACAATTCTGATCTACGCTATGTGCAGCACCGCATAGTATATAGGTAGGTGAAGAGTTCCGACTGCAATCTAGGCCGATGGACCAATTGAATTTTGGCTTTACCATTTTAAGTTATAGTGAAGTTATGCTCTACAGTTAACATTAATTACTATATTAAAATTATTTTCCATGTTTTATTTTGTTTTCATTCCTATTTATGACTAAATTACACATATTTTTACTACTTCCAAATACCACCATCACTTCCAAAGATATCATCATTTTTTTAAAAATAAAATAAAACGTGGGTTTATTCAACAACATAAACTAAAACAGATTCGATAATATTTCACCGAGTCGAGGAGGAAATACAATCCAATATTGTCCAGACTTTACCGATTCACCTAATATCTTACTTTCGAGACAGTTTTATCTAAGAAGATTTCCTACGCGAGAGTGGTATTCAATAAAGATTTAGTCCAGGAGCAGGTAATCGGTTTAAACTCCATTTCACTCTGACCTGTAGTTTGTCATTGCCATAGTAATCCTACGGTTGGTATCCTACCCGCTAAGTTCGTCAAAGACAAATTGACGTTTAGACTGAGCAGTTGCAACATTTATCATTTTATTGGTATAATACATTAGTGCTGTTAATTTGTTTCGTAAATTATTGCTGTAGAAACAGATAAATATCGATCGTTAGAACAATTCAAATGAACGTTAGTTTATAACCTATTTACATTGAAATTGTAGGTATTCCTAGTTTTAAAATTTATACTAAATATTGGACCAGTTTGAATTTATACAACGCATGAGCATAAAATTCATGGAAGCTGTTCAAGAATAGCAAATAAAGACACTGCTTTCCCGGTTGTCGTAGGCAGGAAATTATTTTCTCTCTGAATATATGTATGTATGCGCATTATTTATATTGTGCTAATATCTATTGTCGTAGACGTATCCTATGATATAAATTCTAGAATTGATATTTTATTATAATAGTACCATAAGCCATATTACAATAGAAGTTGAATTTGCCACAAAAACACATAAATAAATGAACACGCCCACTAAAAGTGGCCAAGTACTAACATTAGATAAAGTGACCTAGTACCACCTAGGTAAACTATATTATCCATTACCAATATTAATAATCGTAATCATTTTTGAGGCCGTCGTGGCGCAGTGGCAAAGGGTCCACTTGAGGAAGTGAAATATTTCTTTACGTTTATATTTACATGTTTCTTCTCTCTGGTGTCGAGGCAAAGCGCGGCGTTGAGGTCTGCCACTCAACACGCAATGCCTCCAGAATTCGGCAGAATGTGGGGAACGGAGTGTCTTAACACAGATGTTCCCTCTGTCTACCCTGCTGTGCGGGATACAGCGTGAAGCTGTAATCATTTTTGTAAAATATTGTAAGTCTAAGGAAATGCATGCATATATTTCAACCTATCTCAAAAAAAGAGTCAGATAAGCAACATACAATATTTCACCTAGTTTACTATATTTTAACAATCACTTTAGTATCATTTATTTATTAATATCCCAAATGCCATGTGAGACAGAAATCTACAAATTTCGCATGCACCAACTGGATAATGTAAAAGACATTCCGAATGCATTATTCATTCAATTAGAACTTGCACTTGGTTTTCACGATTTCAATTTAAAATCGATTTAGGCTTTTACTTTTTGGGACTCGAAATAATCGAATCATAATCGATATCTTCATTATTCAACGGGCTCACGAAACAAAGCCTGATCGTAATATAATCGTCTTGCAGGAATTAAAATAGAAATGCTTTACGTTTGTCCCGAGGTGGTATGGCAATGGGTGCATTCGCACTGCATTCGAAACAGGCTAATTGCACTTGCAATTAACTGTAGAAATATGAAGGAACTAACAACGGTCTTAAATCGGTACGACCCTAATCATGGTATGTGGTAGGTATTAAATACATATGTGTTCTTTATCTTTAAATAACGGATAATTTCGTACAGAACACCATGTTTTAATCACCTGTTTATGACATCGATATATTAGACCAGATATATTTTAAATATAACTGCTACTTTTTTCAGCTCTACGCTGTATCTCGTATAGCAGTGAAGGCACAACGGAATAGACTGTTAAGACATTGCGTTTTCCATTTTCCTTCGAATTTTTGAAGTCATACGTGTCGAGTGGCGGAACTCAATGCCGCTATTTGCTTTGGTGCCAGACAGAAAAATTAAATTATCAATAAATAATAATTAACCCCAGTATAGTGACACGCATGTGCGTCTACGCCACGACGGCCTCCGATTTAACTTTCGTCATATTTTCAATAATCATTAATATTAAAAATCTCAACCTTATTCCATTAATTTAATAGAACTTTAATCAAAATGGTAAAAGCTTTACCATGTTGTATAAACTAAATAACAGATAGCCTTTTGTCTAGCCTCACTTTTACATTAACTGCGATCACGTCGTTTTCAATTAGTTTCTAACGACAGTGTGGCTGGCAGTGGATGCAAACAAAACAAACAAGTTAACTATAGCTAACTATATTTCTCTATCATCCATACATTATACTAGTAACGCTTATAAATTAAAATAATATGCTTTTATTTTTATATTTCTAAATATTTTCAACTGTTGCGTAAAAGATAAAATTTAAAAATGTTAACTAAATAAAATTTCAACGATTTATACCTTGTTATTAACTTCAGATTTGGGCAAGAGTTTCACGTATGAACGTCTATATCAATAAAATATTTTGTTATCCGCCCTCAAGTATGAAATCGATCTTGAGACACCGTTTTCATTCATAAATGAATTTATATTAAAATAATCTATGAATGAACACGTCATCTTAATGTCAATCTCAGGCTTGACAGCTATTTATAAATACGATTTTTAGTCTCAATAGTCGTTATTTTTTTTTAATACTGATTTCACCGAAGCGTTATTCCATAATTCTCATATACGATTTTTACTTAGATTAAAAAACACTTTATTTAAGAAATAACTCACATTACATATTACAAAGCTATCAGTGGAGATATATTCAATTTGCTCTCCTCTTAAATACTGACACTTGTCGTTTTAATTAAACGCTACCCTTGATGCGGCCTATCGAAACTCCGCACGCAGACCGTCCAAATGTTAACACATGAAAGCCACTTCATTAAATTCATAAAATTAAGCCATTTTCTGTATCTACGTTTAGCGAGGCCCGAATGGATTATGTCAAATCATAATATAATAATATCCTCCGGACATTTCGTGCTAGATAAACGGACTAAATACATTTTATTTCTTTATACAAGTGCACCACTCTTTCCTCTTATAGTATAGGCATGCTCTAAGTGTGTGCCGATATATTTATGTCAAATTGCATATAGTTGTCAATGTAATTTCACGAACAAAAGTACAATAACATATATGTATACCATAGACATGGCACGTTTAGTTCGACACGTGTTATCAAGTAAAGACGTCACACTAAATAATTAGAACAGACCCAGCTGCTATTTTCAAATTTTTAAAAAACTAATTACTCTCCTTAGATTTGAAATACCTTTCAGTTATTAATACAGTTCATTCGACGAGTTGTGATCGCCCTGAAGTTAGGTTTCAGAGCTTTGCAACATTCTTCACACAGGAAGAAAATAAGGAAAAATTAAGAAAACAGTCAAATGCAGCTAACTTCTGGGCGGTTACGACTCGTTCAACATAGTTTTGTATCTAATATACAAAATAAAAAATCCCTTTCCAAGACGTACTATAACTAGTGATTTAACCAAGTACTTACTCTAGCTATTAAAATTATATATAATTATTTATATCAAAGTCTGTTACAAAGAAATCAACATTTCATTTCGGCTTACTATATACAGGATTCCCACGATTTCCCTCGCCACAGAAACTGCACACAAGACACGCAAACATAGAGAGAAATATAGATCATCTTATTTGAGATAAAATAAATTCCAGCCGCCTCAAGTCTATTCTGTGGCAAAATTATTTTATATATATATTTACAAGTTTTACAAAAGTTGTCTTCATGAAGCACTTTCTTTTTTCTTTTTCTTCTGATGAAATAAAAAAAAAACAAATTAAATTAATGAAACCTGTCAAAACATGTTATTTTCTCAGAAACTATTATTAAAAATTGTTGTGCGAGTATGTTAATTATGACGAAACTTAAAGGAAAATGGTCAGGTTAGGTGAGTCACGCCGCAAAACTTTACGAGATCAAGAAGAAGGTATATCCTGCGCATAACTAAACGGTTAATAATAATTTTAACCTAAGCATTTGCAGTTTATATATGATTCTGCGGCCGGTGTTAAGAACTTAAGGTGCTCAATTAATGGAAAACTTTTAGGTAACACTCTCAGACATCGAGATTTTGTGTATAGACACTCCGCTCCGACTTTCCGATGAATTTTGGAGGCATTTCGTGTTGAGTGGCGCAACTCAACGCTGCGACACCAGAGCGAGGAAATGGAAATATTTAATATTTCAGTCGCAGTATAATAGTCGCTTTTACAGTCGCACACATCCGCCCCCGCGCCACGGTCGATTCACATTTACGGTTTTACACTACTACTCAGTGATATAATAACAAATTGAAAACTTAAACAGCCTATTTCTATATACATATGTATATATCACCGTAAGATTATAAAAGCCGTTGTTACTCCATCATTTTAATTGTGAAATTGTAAACCAACATTGTCAAACGCAATAAAAAATTACTGAAAATAATTTCATAAATATTCCTATAGTTCAAGCGAGCGAAGCCGTCCAGTTCCACTAGTTTAATATATAAATTAAAATATATTTGTTTGTTTGTGACATAAATATTTACGACTACGCATGTCAACTACGCAAAACCGTAAATTTTAATTATACTTCCGGCACGAGGTACAAGTTTCGTCGTAGTAAAACGTGGTAGTGAAAGTGTTAATAAGTAATCCGCAACTTCGCCAAACGGCATTTAAGACATCAGAAGAAACTAATTATATATTTTATTTTTTATATTTTTCTTAGAAATACAGTTAACATTCAAAAGTACATTTTTTATTGGAACAGAGCTCTAGAAGATAGTTGTAAATGTATTATAGTATATATAGATAGTTGTAAATATTAATATGTTATACAAAAATGTCTCTTTATTTGTATTTTTATATTTTTTATTAAGTTGGCAGTAATAGTTCTGTAATATGTGACATTTTTCCCTATTTTTTATATATGAATATATTTCTAGGCGGTTTGCTGTGATGGTGGGCTATGATTAAAATTTACAGTCATTAGACCACAATTAAAGAAATATCAATGGTACTATATTTTATTTCTTTCAGCTTTAGACTTAGAAAGCTAAGAACCGAGAAACATGATATTTATTCTCTCCTTTCTGTCCAAACTCACAATACATGTGAAATACTGGTAGTAAAATATGCCTTGATGTCGAATCATCATCATATCTGAGCACTAAAAAAGAAAATAATGAGTTCCCACTAGTGGTGATCCAACTCACAACTATTGTGATTCAGAATTGCAGAATCTATTATTTTTACAATTATATAATTTTGGTAAGAGTTCAATGACCAACAGTTTCCATTGCCAAGCCATTCCATTTATGTATCTTTTTTATAAGGATCTTTTGAAATTGTAACTATTCCTGTAAGAAATTATTAAAATTAATAAAATTGAGAGATTATGGCATGAGGCAGTCTTATATCTTTTTTGCATTAAACTATATCTCACACATAGCAAACAGAGGAAATTTTTAAGACACTTTATGCCCCACTTTCTGATGAATATATTGCTTTTTGAGTGATGGCAGCAAACACCATACTTCATCTTCTAAATAAAAAGAGAAACAGGAAATTATTCATTTCCTGAGTGAGAATCACACCAAACAATATTTACTGTCATATGCTGAGCTGCTGCACCACCACAATTTCAACATTTCTAGTCTAGACTTTAATTTAAATTTTTCATACATGAATATCAATCATTGTATAGGTCTAAGAATAATATATATATTTATGTATCATCAGCTTAGACTGCAAGCCCGCTAAATCTGTTTTTTTGTTATAATGTACTCGTAGATATGTACATATGGCTCAGTAGGATAGCCTTTGATTGAAAAGACAGTAATTATAGATTTAATCCCTTTTAGAGGAATAATTATGTCTAAATGTATTTATATTATCCACCATTCAATACAATATCTCAAAACTTGGATGAAAAACCAGCAATGCTGTCTCCATACATGACTGCTGCTTTGCTTTTTTTATATTAAAAAAAGTTTATTAATAATATTAAAATCAGTTTGAAAATGTTTCAGCAGAGAGTTATGACGTTATATTAGAAAATCATAGATTATTAGAACTACATAAAGTAGGGAAAGGAGAAGAGAGAGAGAGTTATGAGAAGTAAATAAATTACATACAGGTAATAAAACATTTTTATTTTTAAAATGTAAATTTTCCAAAGAATACGGGGTCTTTGAGTACAAAAGTTTTTATTAGAAATGTGGTAATATCGTGTTTTATTTTATTTGGAGATACACTATACAGCATTATCTTGTAAGATATAAAAATTAAGTTCTGACAATCTTACAATGTAGTGTACTAGCTATCACATGAGCTTGTAACATATTGAGACCACCTAAAGACGTAACTGTTTGATAAACATACAAAGAGGGCCTTCGGGGTCAACATTCATGTAAAACACATAATTATATCAAACATGTACGTAAATACAACTGATTGGAACTCACCAAAAATGGCCACAAACATCCAATTCCTGCAGACTCTTCACTTAACACTTAACAGTCTCAATTAAATAGAACGTGAGATTAGTTCTTACGGCAGCAGTTTCCCGTATGAATGCACTTTCCAACAGCTTTTACTATCGCACGGCCCCTACTATACGCAAGTAGTACAAGCATGAAAAATACTTGACGACTGACGTACGTACTCTACGCAGAGGGAGCGGTCGTAATGAAATCACCGGTATGCACAAATAATAACTTAACATCGAATGCGGCTTAAAATACTGTCAGACGATTTAATCCATTTATGACAATTTTATCGTAAACTATAGAAAAATTAATACGCGACAACGAAGCGAAATCTATCGTCGCCCCTCCTCCCTTCACCGTGAATTATCATAGACAATGATACTTTTTCATAGTATTGCTATCAGCTACTAACACACAAAAAAATTGTATATTTTTGATCAAGTAGATCAAAAATATACAATTTTTTTGTTGGCTTAACAATTGTAAATATTATTACAAGAACATGAGAATTACAATATCTTAATCTCTTTAAATTATTAGTTACTAACATAGTTTTATGTAACGATCAATATTCATTTAGTCTATGCCCAGTGTCATGATGACAAATAACGTCATTGCTTAGTTTTGTAAAAATATAATTTGCCGATTGAAATTTCTGTTTACAATAATATGCACAGTTATCATTGATTTTTACATTTAGTAAATCGTCTACATTTACACAATAGTGAATATATATAAATAATCTTTAATTTGATATTAGTCGCCATATTGAATTTTAATTATTTCTAAAAAAATTAGAAAGCATAGAGTACAGTGAATATTATATTTATATAAAAAAAATTCTGTTGTATTATTCTTAAATAAATAAAAGCATAATATATAAATATATTGAGAAAGTAATAATTGAGCAAGTAACTCAAAATATCCAGTATTTTATTCTAAAGAAAATTGCGTTCGGATACTTAGTATGTGCATAAAATTGTTTTATTATAACTCGTATTGTTCCTGTGACTTTACTCTGTGCGATTGTAATTAAAATAATTAAATGAAATCAAAAATCACTTTCACGCTGTATCCCGCACACAACAGGGTAGTCAGAGGTGTTGAGACACTCTACTTCCCACGGCGGTCTCTAATGGCGGAACTCAACGTCACGCTTTTCGTCGACACCATAGTGGAGAAATGAGAATATAAATTTAAATTAATATTTCATCCCCTCGAGTGGGGATCGAACCCATAACTAGTCGGTTTTACAGTCATACTTTATGACCTCTTCACTATGACTGGCCTCTTGAAATAATTAAATGATATATAAATAAAATTAAAATGCTTATAGCACTTTTACGTTTTTTTTTACTTATAGTTTTTTTTTTCGCCAGATTTTATATTTAATTTTAAAACAACCACTAAAAGTGTTAAAGTATGTATATTTAACGTCACTTTTTCAAAATTAGTTACTTGATACATAAATATTCACAAAATGTGATATTAATATTTTTGTTTTAAGTCAATTTTTTTTTTTTCATTTGAAATATTTAATTTTTTAAAACTTAATATACTCATTTTAAATATAATTTATAATAAAACGTACTTACTTACAAGCATACTAATATATGAAATTAATTCAAAAAAGTAAAAATGAAATTATGTCGGTGCGCGTTACCGAACGAATATCTCACTGTTCTCGCACTTTTGTTGTTTTTGTGTAGAAAAGGAAATTTGTGAGTGAGAAGTATCCATCCCATGTGTATTGGTGTACATATACTATGTATGTTGTGTTGTGTGTGCGTGGTGATTTGTGTTATATGCTGATAGAAAGAAATTAATTAAATGAGTGCTATTTTACCATGAAGTTTACATAAATGTGAAGAATCACCGTGTTTTGAGTTATCGAGTGCTAGAAAATCCGTCAGGAGGCGGTAATCATGTAGGTTTATTCGCTATTTGTGGATTCTGGATCTCGTCTCGTCGATGTACCATAAACAAAAATGTCAGCGATCCCGATTTTTTGTTTCTTGCTGCATACCCCTCGTTATACCTTAATTAGATCACACGAATGATATAAATTAATGTTAGACGCTTTCTCTGGAGGTGTCGTCGCGTTCGTACGGCGTGCCTTAGTATTAAATCGGCCATAATAAACGTGCGTTTAGTGTGCTTCGCGCCTGTCTACACCCGTTCTATCTCATTGTTTATGTATGGAGAGTAAACCTGGAATTTTTATTGCGTTTTGTGGTGAAGTAAAGCTTTAATTGAATATCTGGAAACGATCTATGTTTGTGACGGCCGGTTGGCCGAGAGGCCGCGGGCGCCGCTAGCGTCTTCGCGACCGCCAAGGTTCTTTAAGATCTCTATTTATATTAATATCTCGATCGCTTGCTGCAGCATAATGACATTCTTGTAATGAAGTGCCGTTCCGTGGATTTGTGGGACATGTGCCAATTATTGCGCCTGTGACGAATAACTCGCTCAGTATTTTGTATTTGTATGTATACAACATTTAAAAAGTGCTGTTTACTTGTGAATATGAATGGTGATCACTTGTTATTTCACATACATTTTTGACATTTTCAAGTAAGTTTATAAAATAAGTCATAGTATTGTTTATTATTTTCATTGTGGGATGCATCTATTGCCAGCTACACATATGAAAATTAATTATATATTCAAACAGGATCTAGAATGTAGGCTTCCTATAAAAACATATAATAACCTTCTATTTACACTGAATGGTGGTGAATATAGTTATTAACAAAGCTTAAATTTAAAATATGTGCATTATGATTGCAAGCACCAACAAAAAATTTTCTTTCATTAATTTACTGTGTAATAAAATTGTACTAGTATATATAAAATAGAATATAGACTTACTATGAAACACTATTTGCTAGTAAAATTCAATAACATCTACATAACTCATTTACAATCTGCTATCATAAAAAGAGATCCCTCATTATAGTACCTCTTATCATTGTTTTAATAAAAACAATTTTCTTTTAATACTAGACACTACAGACACATTGTCTGTACCTATTTTTGAGCTTTTTTAAAATTATTTACCAAAAAATAACTGTTTATTACATAATTACGCAGGATTCATTTATACTGAAATAAATCTTTTTTTCTTTGAACAAAATATTAGCTTACAGTAACTTAATTTTTGCCCATCATTCTTTTCTTGCTCAATTTAGGAGATTTGTTGGTACATGAACTGTGCTACATTGTTATTTATAAATTCTTATATACCTTAAAGTTAATTGTTCATATTTTGCATTAAGTCATATAGTTTCTTCTAGAGTTATGGTCACATTCTAGAATTTTACCTTTTTAATAAAATTATTTGTAAGAGTATAATACAGAAACAATTCATTTCAGGTAATATCTATAAGACAGATTCCAGAATTCCATAAATTTTGTTAAAATACTGGTAGATTTAAGGTTGCTTTAAGTAACAAATGATATAATATATAATTAGGCAGGACATGATGAACTGGGTGTTTTAACACTAGGTGTTCTCTGTCTGCCCTGCAATACTTGTATGTGGGATGTAGCATGAATCTAAAAAGTATATAATAATTTGTATTACACAGTCAAGTTGGCGAAGGCACGTAGGGGTATGATCAAGGAGAAGGAGAAGGGCGGGGGTGCCCGTCTCAAAGATGAGCCTATTGACCCTGCTGAACCAGGTAAAGTGATTTTTTTTTTATTTAATGTACAATATTTGAGTCAGATATGGTACAGAGGCATAACTGCTGTCTATATCAGGTAAAGATGTAGATTCGGAGAAAGGAATGGGAAAAAAAACATGCGACATTGAGTTCCTCATCCAAAATTGGTATGAGGATTTAAATGTCTTAACAATGATTTCACTCTGCCTGCAAGTTAAAATTTAAATTTAACTAAAAATGATAATAATAAATTCTTGCATATTAATCTTTTAGTAGGTAATTATTATAAATATTCTTGAGTTTTACTACATCGGTTACTAATTAGTGAAAGCCTTTAAAATTCAGTGAAGCACAACTTAAGAATATTTCATAGAACAATACCTGCAACATTCTAAATGTATGATTAAATTTTAATATTTGCTAAAATTAACTAGTTAAAAAATAAATGTTGAGGAGTATAAGAATATTGAATTCAAGTAAATTTTACATTATTTAAAAAAATTAAGATACCTATATTGACAGTTATTTCGCCACAGATAAATATATAGAAAGCTAGTAAATTTATAACTCACACATTATAATGACTTTAGCCTGAGGGCTCCCATGTATCTTTCAAAAACTTGTTAGTTTTAAATCAACTGCTACTGCTTTTTATTGGGAGTTCAGTATAATTGAGATATATATTAATAAATATAAAATGTTTTTTCAATCTATTTATACAATAAATCATGGCAGACATTGTTGCAATATACTAAGTATGTACATATATAATATACAGATATTTTTAAAATAATTATAAAAATAAATTTTGCTGTCTTTGCACATATTTTCTTGTGGTGTAATTACCGAAAACAAAATCAACAAAATGTTACCCTTAATTATTAAAGTATATAGGGAACATGCTAGGATATCAGGAAATATTTATGTCGTTTTTTCATCATTTGCCGTGTAAAGTATTTGCAGGAGCATCTTACATTTAGTACTTTCATACAACCATCGGCGCGAAATCTCTGCAGAAGTTCTTATTTTATATAAGCTTATAAAGTGGATTTTTTTGTTGTGATTTAATCTCGAAAACTACTAAGTTCATATTGAAAAATCTAGTTTTTGTGTTGAATATTCTATTTATTTAGAAAGGCTGTCCTACGAATATTATTATATAACAAAAGTGAAAATGTGTGAGGATGGATGTTTGCTCCACTTGCACGCTAAAAATTACTGAACGGATTCTGATGAAACTGTACTTATACAGTTTATACATCAGAATAACACATAGCATACAATTCATGTAAAAGTTTCATATAAATTGGTTATCATACAAGTTAAAGCGGGTGAAGCCGCGTTTGGCTCGCCAGTAGTCTAGATTACTGTACGTTAACAGTTTCGACGACTGTCACTGCGGTCAAATTAATCGGGCTTTTAGTATGTGTCATGTACAGTTATTAGTTGTTTCCATTTGATAATGCAGGCAGAGCCGCAGGTAAAAGCTCATGCAATTATAAAAATAAAACTCGTCAATCTCAAGTGTCGAGGTGAGGAGTGCAGCGTTAAGTTCCGCTACTCAAGATTCAATAAAAATTCCAATAAAAATGCCTTAAAAATTCGGCGGACAGTAGGGAACGGAGTGTCTTCACGCTAGGTTCCCTCTGCCTACCCTGCTGTGTGCGGCATATAGCGTGGAGCTGATTTTTATTTATCTAACTAGGGCACGGTTCCCGTCCGCCATCGGCGTCACTGCCGACACCAGCGGCACTAAAGAAGGAGCCGGACGAGCCGGCGCACAGAGTCAAGATGGAGCCGCACAGTCAGGGCGGCGACGACTCCAGCGCCGATCTCGGCGTCGACGGCATTAAGACTGAAATTGACGGCCTCATGGACAGTGACGGTGAGTCTTATTTAAAAAAGTACCGTATATGAAGGTCCTTTATAGGAATAGAAATGTAAAATAAACAGCTCAACCATAGTCAAAAACAATAAGCACAGTACAATGCATAAACACTTCGTATTTATTTTGTTGTATATACTATTTATTGCATGTTATAGAAAAACAAAGAAATACAAAAAATTGTAAAGATAGTTAACATTGTTGTTATTTAATATTATTTCGGGTAGCTTTTGTTTAATTGAATGTTGCTGGATTCTTTTGTTTAAGTACTTTAGTTAAGCAAACTTTTACATTGACGTACCAAGGAATAGAAATATTTTACGGTAGTTGTAAATTATGTTGCTGCTATTCTTTCATAAAGACTGCCATATAAATTATCTATTTAAAGATATATTCCATGTAATGATGATTTGACAAAAAAAAAGGAGGATAAACTTATTTTGAATCTACATCATTTACGAACTAATAGTTTTTGATCATTTAAAGAAAAGAGTACGTTCCAATAGTTCTACGTTATATTTTTATACTCAACGTACCTTTGTAATAGATATGTTGTGTTACGTTCTATTCTACAATACTATAAACAAAACTGCAATCTGTGTTTGCACTGTAAACCATTACGCGCGCAGGTGAATCCTGCTTATCTCGTCACTGGTTTTATATAACAACTATATATTATGTATATATAATAGTTATAGAGGCCAGGGACACAAGCGTATGGCTATAAGAGCGACAAGTTGTGGGTTCGATTCCCAGTTGATTAAGTGAAACATTTAATATTTTCATTCCTTGAAGCTGAAAAAAAAGACATTTCGGTATACCAATGGAAGTTTTTCTTATCGTGAAAAGCTTTTTCACCCTTAGCTAGGTCATACATACGAGCGACGGTGCAATAGGCTATGGTATTTAGAACGTCGCGATTGCGGCATACGGCCGTCAGTTGACATAGAAGTGCGTATAATTAATATACCCATAAAAAATAAAAATCTAGACAGAATGTTCATGTTTTGACCTACACTTTGTCTGAAATCCGAATATTTATTGAATTATATCAATCGTAAGAGAGGAATTAATTCAAAAAACTTCCTTTATATTATCTAAATAACAAACTTACCATATTAATAGTATCATATCACATATGGTATATAATATATATTATATACCTGTATAAGTACGTACGACACTTAATACATATTGCTAAAACACCTGTCGACGATTATATTGGGTATTGCCGGAAAACTTCGTAAATTATTTGCACAGTAGAAGCAAATGAGTAAAAACAATTTCCTCTTTAAAGCTAGTAATTTTATGTGACATCTAAAGTTTCCGGAAAAATGAACGCCCCTTCACATTCGATGTATACTTCAAAATATGCATTCTGCATCAAATTTACCGATCACAAGTGATTAATAAGACCAAAATGACGCAAAGGGGTAACCAAGTTCATCAAGATTCAAGATGTCAAGAGGGTTGACTTGTATAATATAGTAAAACTAGTAGCCAAGTGAGAGTCCGATTCGCGCTCAAAGGGTTCCGGACCATTATAAAAAAAACGGTAAAAAAGTCACGTTTAGTCGGTATGGAGGCCACCATAAATATATATTTTTTTGTTTCCATAAAAAAACGCATATAGTAATTATTTAAGGGAAGCACTTACGTCTTCTGTGAAAATTTCAACTGTCTATCACGGTCATGCGATACTGTTTGGTGACAGCCGGACAGACACTCAGTTTTGTAATATAGTCCTTTTTTACTGTACAATCTCCTTCGTGTGTTCTCCATACGTGACGTTGGCGAAGTGATTAGTGCTCTACTGGCACGCCGTAAATTAAGAACTGAACTGAACTCAGACTCCGTTATAGGATCCCATTTTTCCCTTTACGTACGGAACCCTAAAATACCTACATTTCCAGTGGCAAGAGAAAGATAATTAATATACTTTATATTATGCTGCTCCGGGATATTAGATTCTGACAATGTAACACTTTAATACTGTAATTTAAAAAAAGTAATGAAAAGAAAGTTCACATTATGAATATGGGATGATATACTTTTACATTTAGTGATTTCTCTATCTGTATCTATAGATAATTATAATTATCATGATAACGATAAAACCTCCTGCACACGACAAACAGCGTTAGGGACAGATAAAAACGCATTAGAACACCACAATGCATTATCTAATTTATTGCTTTAGCCTTAACTTATTTGATACAGTGTAATAAATCGTCAACCTCTAACCAAAAAAGGATTTAATGACGCCTTATTATTACTTTTCGTTTTATTAATTCATTTAAATACGACCAATACTATTAGAGTCGACATATTTAAGTCCATAATCAACTTGCTAACTGGAGCAATTATTATATAAAGAATATGTGCAGTGCGATTAACAAGTCGTGGTCGCACTGAGTTAGCTGTAATAGCTGCGCAGATTTGATTTTGGAATTTTTCTTACTTTTGATTGTTTTGTTCCCAAACGAACAATGTGCAAACGTTCAGAAAACCCAACTTCAGGGCGGCCACGACTCATTGACCGTACTGTATAGACACTAATGAGAAGAACTTTGGTACCAGTGACCTACAAGTGGATATACATATGTTGCAAATATACTGTCCTTGCAATTTATTACATTATGAGAACAATACGTGCCTCACAATGTTATTATTAAAGTAAAGTAACGATTAATTGCACGACCGGTGAACATATTGTTTTATTTTTTTTAATAATTTTTGCATTTACGCCATCTGCTCCGCATAATTTGATCGAAGGTTGCTTTTTAGAATAAGTAAGAGATACTATGTTTGTATTTAATATATAAGGTTCGTGTCTATTACTATGTCGAAAACTGGTACCATTTTATATGAGAAGTATTTCGTTACATGATGTTTATTTAAAAATTAAATACATATATTTTTATTTTATTTTAACATTTATTTCATAAGGGAAAGCTTATATTTATTTATTTTTATGTTCCTTTACTATGGTGATAAAAGCACAGCTTTATATCCTTTGTTTTTTTTGTAATTGGGCGAAAAGTGGCAGGATGAAGTGTCTTGTCACTACCTTGCTATAAACAGAACATGAATGAATCCAAATAAGAAAATTTTAACAATTTAAGTACATCGCTCTATTTGCCATAAACTTTTTTGGGCTTAAAAAAAGTTTATAAATATGTTTATTAATTATTAGGTGTATTTTAGGTGACCCCACAAAGTCCCCACAATGCGAACTGGGCGGTCCAGGCTCTCTCAAGTCGGAGCGGCTTTCATCTGACTCAAATGATATTATTGACCCACAAACTGGGCTGAGAGGTTCAACTGGTAATTTACAGGTAAGCGATACGAACACGGCGTGATTAATTTATAATACTTGTCAAGTTTTTAACGTGTTTTTGTTATTTTCTAAACATTTTTTTTTAATGTAAAGTATAATTTAATTGTTAATAATATGATATTCTTATTTCGAATGTTACGCTGCTTGAGTATATATTTTTGCTATATATTCCTTTTATCTTATTAATAAATAAATAAACTTAATGAAGTTGTTATATATCGTTGTACGTAAATATTAAAAGCTCAGAGTCCAAAATTAATCCATAATAAGCATTAACTAGCGTGTGTAGTCCCTAGAAATACCGATTTAATATAATATAATCTGCGAAGGTACGATTTCTGTGCATTAAATATTAAAAAGAAATCGATTCTAGAGCAATGATATACGCGGGCTAGATGCCGATGAAGAAAGGTCTAACGTTGTATTTTTAGCTCTATAGTAAACTTTTGTCATTTATTTTTTCCAATAATGATAATGTATCGTGACCAAACGTAATAAGTTTTGGACTATATATAGATTTTTTGAAGCGGGCAATTTCTTTTTGAAGTTCACAAAAGTTATGAATGTCAAGTTGATTTAACAGTTCAAACGGACCAATTTATTTTAAAAATATTTTTCAATAAAGTTTAGAACTAAAAAGAGTGTTTATTACTAAAATGTCTAGAAATAAGATATGTTTACATCAAAAAAGATCTGTATCGTCACGTATTCCAGGATGGCAACCAGAACTGTCGGAACCCCAATGGGCCGGACATGGGATCGTGTCGTATGGGCGGCGCGGGCGCGATGGGACCCGGCGTGTCCATGGGGCCCATGTCCAGTGAGGCGCAGACGCTGCCTTCTAACGTTATCAGCAAACAGTCCGGCAGTATGGAGGTAATATTGACGATTTTTTTGTATTCATTTTATTAACTTTGATATCAAACTTCATTATTTGTAATATATACGTGGAAACATTTACATTTAAGCATGTAGCTAGAGTTGTAATGTTAGCGACTTCTTATAATGTCACAACTATATGTGCTAGTTAGTATAGAAGAAACTTTATTGCAAATATTATTTAGATATTTTTAAAGTGTTATTCCCACATATATTTACTGAGCTTTTTGTAGAAATTTTAGAAAGTCTGTTAAATTATATTTGCATATAGCAGGGTAGACGTAGGATACCCTCTTTTTTTATTAGGCCTCTTTTATTATTGATAGGCCCCTTTTTTAGGCATTGCGTGGTTAGTAGCGGAATTTAACACCGCACATTATGAATGTGAAAATAATTCGAATATAGTCATTCTCACGAGTGGGATTTGAAACCATACGAGCCATCGCGTTTACAGCCCAACGTTTTTTATTTATTCAATATAATAAATATTCAAAACACTTCAATTTGAATTAGATACGCAAAAGCTGTCGTGTTTATAACATTTTAATAATACGGTTAAAACGTTCTCTACGTAAGTGGACATTGAGCGACTTTCGATCGATTATTCATTTCATCAGTACGATTGTAAAGCTTCGCCGTACTGTAAATATTTGACATGTTATCGACATATATTTTATTTATTCTTTTGTAATACTAATTTCTACGTGAAACGTATATAGATAGCGATTATCGGGATGGTTGTGGGTTCATTCCGTGTCATGAAAATTAGGAAATGTAAAATATAGACAATAATAACAAATACAGGATTACATCGATAGAAAAAAAAAACAAATACGTTCGAGTTAATGATAACTGTGTATTAAATATATCATAGCCGTCTAAGTTTTTCTTGCAAAAAAAATCGAATATCGAAACTACTCGACCATTAAAATTTAAATGTATTTCTACTTTATTTGTTCGCATTTATTTTTTTAATAAGAGCATTAAACATGATTAGTGGTACTCATTAATTCTTGTCATCATCAAATATATAGATATATAAAGGCAGTTTACCCTTTTGATGACATGACAGCTTCACGCTGTACCCCTCACACACTCTGTTCCCCATTTTCTGCCGAATTCTGGAGGCATTGCGAGTTGAGTGGCGGAACTCAAATCAGAGCGAAGAAATGAAATATACATCTAAATAAATATTTTATTTCCTCGAGTGGGGATCGAACCCACAACTGTCGCGTTACAGTCACACCCTCGTGCCACTGCGTTACGACGGCCTCGTATTTGATATGACATTACATTTTTTTTTTTTCATAAAATATAAAAGATCATATATTATATGTAAAAGTTACATTCGTATTATTAGTGTTTTACCTCGATATGGTTTAATGTGGTCAACAATGGTCTCATTAGCGACAATTCACTTGTAGTTTTGACAAGTCGCCACCCTCGTACAAAATGTAATATGTCGTACAAACTATTTGAAGCAATAAACACAGGTTCACAATTGTTTTGTTTTTAAAAGAGGTGACACACGTGCGTAGGCTAGTGTATGACACGAATATGTATATAGACCCACCATCTATAGGACCCACCAGCTTCGTTTTATTTTTGAGTTTACTTTTTAAGTGATTTTGTGTGATGGACCGTGTTGCTAAGATTAAGGTATTTTTTTTTAATTGGAGTGTTAATTTTCACCTATTTTACTTTATTGTATAATATGTATATTTTATCTTCCTGTATTTTATAATATTTTTTATGAATATGTTCTTTTTTTATATTTTAAATACATTCAACATCCACCGTAGCTTAGCGGTATAGTGTCTCATTATAATCGCAACAGTTGTGAATTCGATTTCAACTCCGAGAAATTATTTAAATTTCCTCGGTTTGGTAAAAAAAAACGGAGCGCGGCTTTGAGTTCGCTACTTAACCCACAATACCTTAAATATTGTGTGGTATGTGGGAAACTAAGTGTCTACACTAGTTTCCCTCCGCCCATACTTCTGTATGCGGGATACAAACAATACCTGTCATGTCCAGCAGCAGAGTCAGATCTTCGTGTTCTCTACGCACTTGGCCAATAAGGGAGCTGAGGCGGTCATCTCTGGACAGCATCACTCCATCATAGCCTATCATTGCGCTCAGCCTGGCACTAAGAAGTATTTGGAGGTTGGTTTATTAGATTTTATGCAGGCTTTTTAATTGGTTCCCACTGTTTTCTCAATAGAATGTAGTTTTTTTTGTTTGTTTGTAATGTTTTGGAATGTTTAAAGTGTCACCATTTATGTACTGTGCTGATGTGTACTTTTATAAATTTTAGTGGTATCAAGAAATCTTGTATTTTTATGTTCATAATAATTTTTACTGTATGAAATGTAAGGAAGGGAAATTATAACTTCAACTACTATTCTTTCTTCATGCAGAAACATCCTTTAAAAATGGGACAATTTAACAAACAAAATCCTGCCCAATGGTTAAACAACCTTGCCATGGCGAAAAGTCGCGGTGGCATGCGGGGTGGTCCAAACATGATGGGTGGTCCTAACCAAATGGGTCACATGATGGGTGGGCCTATGGGACCTAACATGGGACCCATGAGTCACGGTGGCATGGGGCACATGGGACCTAACCATATGGGTCCCAATAGAATGGGTGGACCAGGCAATCAAATGATGATGATGAAAGGGCCCGGCCAAATGGGGCAAATGGGGCCTGGTATGAGCCCCATGGATGGGTTTCCAGGGGGCACCCCGTCCTGTGGTGTCATGGACGGCCTCGGTGCTGATGGTGAAATGCCCTGGGACACCGTAAGTATTATTTCATATTATATATTATGGCGTAAGTTGCGTTACGGGGGGGAAATTTATTTACAGTTTATTAGTAGGTAATTTTTATATAAAGTTTTTTTGTCAACAAAAAAGTCAAAAGCTTTCTCCAATTTCTAAATCACTTTTTTTTAGTGTGAAATAAATAATTTAAATAAAATATTAAAAAGGATTTATTTCTTTCAGAAAAACCCCTCCGTAATGTCGAACGGCATGGCAAACGGACCATCGCAAATGCCGCCGTGTTCTGAAGCTGGTGGTGATAACGGCGCTAGTGATAACATCTCCTGTCAACCCGGATCTAAAGGTTACTGATTGTTGTACCGTTTGTTTTTGTTTAATTAAAGCATAATAAAGAGGATGACGGTTGTGAGTTCGATTCCAACTCAGGGGAATAAATTGTTTTTGTATCCTCGCCCTGATAATAAGGCAGAGCTGACAAAGCTCAAATAGCAAAAGCAGAGGTTATGATCATAATTGTACCATAGCTATTGATAATACTATTTTTATTTAATAATTAATTTTAACAGGGTTGGCTGTCAATGCAGGTGTTAAAGAATATTTTTCCATGTTCAGCTTCAGTCTCTTCTGCAGGTGTCAAGATACCCGACGAGAACCTCACGCCACAACAGCGCGCCCACAGAGAAGAACAACTGGCTACTATAAGGAAGATGCAACAGATTCTGTTCCCGGAGAGCGGTTCCAACCCTAACCAGCCCAATGATGGATCACAAGCACCTTCAGATATTAACCCTCCTAATTCAACAGCCAACATGAATATGCCTTTTCCTCCTATGTCGGCACATGGACCGATGTCTGGGCCTAATGGACCAATGGTGTCTATGCCTAGTAGCATGAATAGCGGCCCCAGTTGTACCATGTCTGGACCTATGGGCCCCAACGGACCTATGGGTCCTGGTCCTATGGGTCCGGGTGGTCCGATGGGACCAAATGGCCCCATGGGTGGTCCAATGGGAAATATGGGAGGACCGGGTATGGGTATGGGTGGGCACGGGTCAATGGGACCCAATGGGATGATGGGACCTACCGGACCGATGATGTCGGGGATGGGGCCCAACGGACCGATGGGGCCGATGGGTCCTTGTGGAATGAAAGGAATTAGAGGAGCCTGTGGGGCACCAGATATGAAGCCAGGAATGTGTACAGACATGCACATGGGACGAGGATGTGGTGGACCTATGGGAGTAAGTAGGGTTAAAGATGATTAGTAATAATTATTAATTCTTAAAGTCAGGAATAGTAAATTAACAGAATTTTTTTTCAGCGTATGCCCAACCCTATGGGTGGTATGGGCGGGCCTAAACCTTGTATGATGGGTGGACCACACATGGGTCCTAGAATGATGCCAGGACCAAATCTTAATGCTATGAATGGTAATATTTATAAAAAAAGCGCTAAAGTTGTATAAGTTAATTTCATGTACTTTCATATTATTTTAATCTATTTCAGGTGGTATAATGATGGAAAGTGGGATGATGGGCGGCATGGTGCCTCACGGCGACTGCGGTCCCGACCACCATATGCCCGTCAACGGCCCCATGTGTGACGAGTATGGACGTGGTAGAAATGTAAGTCATATTTATTTTTATTTAAACAGATATTAGTAAAATACTTTTAATGTCACAAATAATTAAATATGTATCTGTATAAAATTGGTTTGGAAAAAAAGTCCCGCTGAGTTTTGTACGCCGGTTCTTCTGAGGTCTGAGGTATTAAAAAATAAACATGTAATGGCAGATATTGTTACCATCATATTCTGTTAAATACTATAAGAAAATGTCTCACTACAATTCTTACAACATAGTTCATCTTTCATATGTAATTACTATATATATATAAGACAATAACAATTCATTATTTACAGATGGGCCCCGGCGACCCTGGTGGGTTGGGTCCAGGCCTGGGTCCTGGTCTAGGTCCTGGTATGGGGCACAAACCATCTCGCAGTCCCAAATCCCCACCCCAGGACATAGATTGGCAGAAACTACATCACCAGTTCTTTGATGATAACAAAAATATGGATAATGAACTTAGTGAGTCGATTTTTATACATATTTAGTGAGATAGCTAGATAGATAGCTTATATTTAAACAATGGAGATTTTAAGTAAATAAATCAAGAGGAAAGTGAGGAAAATTGCTAATAAATTATTAACCTTTCATTAAAATCTCAATCTTTAAACTATTTTTGGAGATGCTGCGTATTTGTTGATAAAATATAACGTCGCACTTTGCTTTATCAGACGGTGGAAATAAAAACATTTTCCCAAGTACTGATTGAACCCACAATTATCAGTACAATGTTGAGACACATAAATTGCATTATAATGGCTTCGTTTATATTTACAGTAAAAAGATGCTTTTACGGTCGTTATATTGCCGGTATATTGAGTGGTTGAACTAAACGCGATTCATCTTCTTGCCAGTGCACGAAGACATGAAAATAATTCATTATTTCTCGTGGAAAGGAAGCCAAAACCATCCCGCTTACACACAATCTGTACCACTGCGCCACGATGGCCTCAAAAATTAATAATTCTTATCACATTTTTTATTTTAATCCAGGTACTCAAGTAAAGTCTCCATGTTCCGAACGTGGCGGATGTTTGCCGCCGCCGCCTTATGGTGCCTCACCTTTACATCGTTCTGCATCAGTGCCTATTGGTATTTTTTTAAATATATATAGTAGGAAAAGTATAAAAGTGTTGTACGCAGCAGTACTCGAGCCTTCTTTTCTATAAGTATTTTTTATTTATTTTTTCATTCTTAGTGGGAATAATGTTTTAAAAAATGCTTAATTTTTTTGTTATTGTTTTATATGGCTATTATTTATATTAATAATATATGCATTTGTTTTTCATAATTGTCGTTACATTGTAAATAAGTATTTGACAAGAAATACAATTATAGAATTAGATTAATATTAAAATATAATAGAAAATTAAAAATGATTTGCTTCTCCACAGCTACTCAATCCCCCTCCCAAGGTGCAGTGATGTCAATGTCTGCGGAAGCCTCACGGGCCAACTCAGCGCTGTCCAGCCCTGCACACTGCAAGAAACCGGACGCACCTGGTGTGTATAAGCATTTCTTTTTGGCTTTTACACTTACACACACAGAGACACTCATACACTTGCCCAATATTGCACTCGCATGCATTTTATATACACACTTTCCTCACACTAGAAGAAAGTGAATGTGACTGGAGTGTATATGTTTTTTTTTCTAATGCTGATGTCAACCCGAGATAGTATCTCGGAGACACCCTCTATAGATGGTAAATGATCTTGTGGTTTATATATGTCCATACACATACATAGTCTCACATGCATATTTATTTATTTTCAAGGGAAATGGTAGAATAAATTATAAAATATATGAAGTGTACAACATATTCAAATATGCATCTACATACATTTATTTATATGTTTATATACATAAAGTGTATATAAATACATGTTATTTTTACACTTGATAAAAACCTAGTTGTTATATTCATATATAGACATTTAATTTATTCATCAATTATAGTATTTATATACTGTTGACTAAAGTGCTAAGTGTTGTTTACCTGAAAATCGTGAGAAATAAGTTGTTTTCATTATTTAAATGTTAACGCGCTTATAACGTTTTAGATATGTCTTTGAGATATAATTAACAAAATATAAAACTAGACAAAATTTTTGTGACCGATATTTTTTTATCAATACGTTCCTAATAGAAATAGACTAGGCAGTTTCGACACACATACATTTCACACTATAACCCATACAACACACACCATTCATAAAATAACTTATTTTGACACTAAAGTAGAAGCCATAGACGTAGAACTGCATGATGTTTTTTTATCTATGTTAGACATTTTCCCAACCACAATATAAATGTTTTTTTTTTTCATATATTATTAAATTCCGTTTGGTTTCAAGTGCACTATGATTTTTTTTATTTTTCTGTAGTTGTAATGCGTATTTTTTGTTTTCCCCTCCCCCCGCAAAACGCTTGACCGCTTGAAATCCCGTGTGATGAAATAACGACATTAAAACGCAACGATTGGAAAATATATAATAACAACTTGGGCCAATGTTGGACGAAACTTTGGGCATAAAGAGATACTAGAGAAATTGGACGACGGCGTGTTTGTACGTACGCTCCAATGTTTGGCGGCGCAGCAACAGAAAAACCAACAGGGATCGATACAAAAGGAACCGAGTTTAATGCCGGTGCCGTCGCCTCAACAAATATCTTATCTCAACCAGTTCGAAGGTAATATTATATGGGTTATTGCCGTTGAACTAGATTTTAATTAAGCGCGCAATGTTGCTAAATATTAGGCGCACTTGGGGAACAGAGTGTCATGATACTGCGTTCCCTCTACTTGCATTGATGTTGAACCTGGTCCTTATACAGGGCCAATTGATGTGTGTGGAATACAGCGTGAAGCTAAAAAAAATTAGTTATTTGTACATATTGTTTTGCTATTATACAGATGGGGTCTATGTTCACGGCTAGTTTTTGCTGTGTGATTGTCGCTTATTTTGTGCATTTTTTTTTATAAATGACCAATTTGTATAAAAAATAAAAATACATTAACGAACATAATAAAAAAATATATTAAACAATTTATTCAAATTGGCCATATTTTTTTTTAAATTAAACGAATATCGATTTTGTGTCTGTTTATGTTTATAATAATCTCAAAATCGATATGCCTCGTTTTTTTGTGTTTGTCATGTCTGTGTAACTTTCATTTTGGTGATGGTTGGTGAAAATGTGCTAACATACTTTCATACTCTATGGCTAATTCGGTCTATCTCTGTTTTTATTGTTTAAATTTCGACTCTTTTAAGTCGACGTGATAAAGTTTATATTACAATAATATTTATGTTTAATGTGTATCGTCTTGGTTAGGTCAAGAGTTAACAATACAAAAACAGCCTAACACGTCGTTGAAAGACAACGGGCCGCCGTCGAACAATGGCGGTCAAACGCCACAGTCAAGCTCAAATCAAAAATCACCAGCGGGGTATGTTTATATTTCTATATTTGTGTGAACTTACCATTACCACTTCAAAAATAAAGTCAAAACTTTTTTTTTGTTCTCAATTCATTATTTGAAAATGAGTTTCGATATTCCAAATTCAATTGCATATCTTATCGCAAGTAAGATAATAATCAGGTAATGTGAAATGCAAATCAACCATAAATTACCTAATACGCAATAATATGCAAGAAATACTCAAAGATAGTAAAAAAAAGTTATAATGAAACTCGAAGATCTAGGTTCAATTCGCACTCTGAGGAACAAATATTTTCTTTTTCCATCATTGGATTCCACCACTCAATATGTAATTTTTGAAAAATTACTGTGTGCGGATAACAGAGAATCATAACACTAGCCCCACCACAAATTACGTGCGTGAAGGTAAAAAAAATGAAAATATGGACAATTTTTTTTTATATTCCTTTCCAGTATGATGCCAGGTACACCAGAGCCACATTCATCCTTATCGGAACAGAGAGCGGGTCGCTTCTCCTTGGAACAAAGTCCCGGGTTCAACAATCCGCAAACACCCACATCAGCTGCTAATACTAAATGCGCACAAGGTATATGGGCATTTTTAAATAAATTAAATAAGACACAGGGACGGCTGATGTGTCGAGGCCGCCCTGAAGTAAGGCTTTCAGAACTGAAAAAATGAACTGAAGAACAGAAAAAAATTCTAATCTTTTCATTTCTTATTTTTCTTATTTAATTATTGACATTATATTAAAGATAAGAAAAATAAATATATTTTGTCACAATCATAATAAAATATACATTTCATCATTCGTGCGGCGTTAAATACTGCCACTTTACACAAAATTTCGATTTCGGGTCTAAGATAAAAATACTCAAAATTAATATATTTTATCTACATTAATTATTGAAGATAAAGATACATATAAAAGATAAATAATTATATGTATGTGCAACCAATAAAAACTATTATACAAATTGCAGACGAAAAATCTCGACCAAGTCCATCATCGAACAGATCGAGTCAAGACCCTTCCAAAACCCCGCAGCGGGACAGCCGCGAGGGTCGGGACGGGCCCTCACTCAGCCAAGGGCCGTACGCGCCCTCGTCCACAGCCAAGAGCAGTTGCAGTGTCACCACCAGCTCACACTCTGATGATACTATGGCGTCTAATACTGAGGTTATTATATATTTTAAAACACAATATCTTGTAGTAAATAAATATATTTGTAAATAATTTTATGTTATATACGTCATTGTAAGATTATAAAATGTTATATTACAAAATTACACTTTTGCTAAACGCCAAATTGTAATCTATCCGATACTTTGTGAACCGACATTGTCAAACGCAAGAATTCAGTATACAGTTCAAAAGCTACTACAGTTAGGCGCAATATATGTAAATAGTAAAATATATAATTTATTTACTAACGCCACCGCAGCTACAGATTAGGCGATTTTCAAGTGCAGGTTGGGTTAGGTTAGAAGCTATCCTAACCTCAACATCCGTGTACCTGAGGAAGTGTTAATACATAAATACCAAAGTCACAGTATATAATCTTGATTCATTATTGTTTATATTTAAATTTTCTAATATATGAAATAAATGTTGTCAATACAACATAATTTATACTCGTATCACATAATAAAGAACGTTCATTTTATTGACACATTTTTATATTCTTAGCTTTGTGGTCACTACGCGTATTGGTCGACATTGCTGTAAAAGATCTAAGCTGTAAGAGAGCTAACAATCAGGGCCAGCGCTTAAAGGAGTTACAATTTTTCTATAGATTACAATTTCGCGAAAAAAATTAGAAGTAACAGTTCTTATATTCATACATAAATACATGAAATTAATACATAGAAGAAAATTCTTTTGCCAAATACATTCTTATAATAATAATGTATAAATATCCCAACAAAAACACCTCACTACACGGAATCACAACTGACAATGAACAATATGTCCTATATTTGTTAATATACTATTTATGACGTCTGATATTTATCAAAATTATAATATAATTACATAACAAAATATTGTTTATACGAGCTAAATAGTATAGGATATATTGATGACTGCATGATATTAAATGAAAGTCAACTAGGTTATTTGATGATAGTATTAAGCAACACTATAATTCAATATGTTACTTAACAGTTGAAAGTTTTATTCATACAATAATAAATATGTTACAGACTACGTTGTCAGGAGGGCCCAACAGCACGAGCTTACCCGGGCCATTCCCCGGCGCGTGCAGTATGAACAGGCCTGACAACATCCCCATTAACCCCAACCAGGGCCCCAACGGCCCCATGGGTCCCGCCACTTCCTCCTTCGACCCCATCTCCTCCCTCGCGCAGATGTCGCAGCAGCTCACCAATACAGTGGGCGGCGCGCCCCCCATGGGCCCTGGGCCCGGTGGGAACGGCATGGGACCCTTTGGGTCCGCGCCCCACCATATGCAGCACCACCATCCGGCCATGCATCCGCATGGGCACCATATGATGATGAATGATTTAGGTAAGTTTTGGTGTGATTTTATTTACATTTAGTAAATAGAACTGTAGTTCTTTTTAATAAAATAAAAAATGCTTCTATTTCATATATATATACACCTAGTGTTCAAACACTCCATTCCCCACTTTCCACTGATTTTTGGAGGTATTGCGTTTTGAGTGGCGGAACTCAACGCCGCTCTTTGCCTCGACACCAGAGCGAAGAAATGAAAATATGAATGTAAATAAAAAAATATATCACCTCAAGTGGTGATGAAACCCACAACAATCCCGTTACAGTCACACCTTGTGCCGCTGCGCCACGATGGTCTCATAATTTTTAATAAATATTCATAAGGTTCAAGTGGGCTCCGTCCAGGTCCTCTAGTTTTGAATAAGTTCTATTTAAATATATACTTATAAAATTTTTTGCAGGATGTCATATGGACAACATGGGACCCAATATGGGCGGACCCATGGAAGGAATGATGGGCGGCGGCGACTTCCCACCAGATATGAACCTAAGCCCAAAAATGGGCGGCGGCCCCATGGGCGGCCCGATGGGACCCATGGGGCCGGACGCGGGCATGATGGGAGGCCCGCGCATGGCAGGGCACGGCGCCGGTAAGATGCCGCCCTTCAACGGTGCCAACGTACAGGTGAAGGCGAGCGCGCCGAACACCATCCAGTACCTGCCCACGCGGCCGCAGATGGCGTGCAACAGTGGGCCGCGCGGGCCGCCGTCGCTGGACTTCCTGCAGCGCGTCACCAGCCCCATGCAGCTGGAGGGAAAAGCGCCGGGCGGACTACAGTACGGCGTAATGCGCGCGCCCGCCATGCTGCGCATGCCGCACTACGCGGCCGGCTTCGCGTCGCCGCCGCCCGGCGCTCCCGGCGGGCCTGCCTTCCGTGCCAAGGGGCCAGCGCGCATGGGCGCGGCGCAGGCGCTGCCGCCCTCCATGCAGGGCGCGCCCTTCAAGGGTCACGGCGGCGGTTTCGCGGTGCCGTCCACGGCGGACCCAAACTACGCGGCGCAGTTCCACAACTTCCAGCAGCAGCTGTACGCCACCGGCAGCCGCGGCGCGCAGCCGCACGCGCCCTACCCGCACGCGCCCTACCAACCGTCCAAGTGATGACGCGCCCCCCACGCCCCGCACGCCCCTCGCCCGCGCGCCTTTGTACAGACTGTACAAACTTAGATGTGTTAGGCTACGTAATTTAAAGCGGCCTAGGCGTACTTTGGCCGACGGCGACGATAAAAATTTTTATGTTATATTTTTACACACGCGCCGGGATTTCAGTGTATCGGTTCCTTTACTTAGCTATTTTATATATGATTCCTATGCACGCAGATATCTAGTCAATTTGAAATTAATGCCCCTCGGGCCTCCGATTCCCTCCAACCTGCCCCGGCACCGCTCCCCGCCCCGCGGTCCACACTCGGAACTACATAAACATTATGTAAACATTATTTTTTGTCCATTTTAGTTTTAGATATTTTAGGGAAATTGGTTTAATATATATATTTTTGGCTTCTCGGCCAGTATAGCTCTTGGAACTAACGCGCTAGTTTATTCTTATGAGTATTTTATTCATTTTGATCTGATAGCAATGTTTTTCTGTCTTCCATACCTTTAAAATCAAACTACTAGGACACAGGTTGTACGTTGTGAAATGGAAAAACGCAATAACTTCGAATTAACGTTTAATATTTACTTTATTTTACGAGAGTACTTAAAATCTAATGCCATATAATTTGCCACGTGATTTTATTAGTTCGTTAATATTTCGAACTGTCTATTTATTTTTATTATTATATATCTTTGATGCCAATATACATATATTTTCGAATGCTACAACTTTTATAGTACATAAGGGCATGTAATAACGCTAGGCTAGTTAGTTCATTGTGGACGTCACAGTGGCCTTTTTAATGCCTTTTTTTATGAAGCGATGAACCCCGAGCACTGCGGATGGTTGCTCACAACAAGATATTGAGATCCTTATGAGATTAGTGTAGATACTAATAGAGATGAAGGTGTCACGTGACACGCGCTGTCACCTCTGTGTGTCAGTTCTAGAACTTTCTTTTCCAACTACATACATCATGATGAGTAGATATTATAGCACAAATATTATGAGTGTGGTGTCACGTGGTGCCGCCATTTTGAATGTCTACGATTAGAGAAGGGCATGGCAATTTTGTGAGAAGCACAACAGTCCAGTAAGAAACACCCGCTAGAAATTAGATAGACTTAATTTAACTGTAATTATAATTTAAGGTAAAGAATGGTTCTTGTTTTAGGGTAAGTGAAGAGCAATGATATAAAATAGTTTGTGTAATATTAAACTTAAGATAAGAGAAATTAAGATGCAAACTATTGGTTGTGATTCTGACACAATTTGTTAAGTTGTTCGTAGATTTGTCACAGAATATTTGTGGAAACTTAACGTATTTCATGATAAGGCTCCTTTTTTACTTTTACTTCCTTTGTTTTTTTGACGTTTTTTATGTGTCGTTCTCGTTTGTACATCGCTAACAATAATTGTACAGAGTACTTTTGGACTTAATTTAAGGCAATAAATGTATTTATTTTATAACTCGTGATGTAAGAATTTATTCTTAATTATTATAAAAAAAATATATATAATATGCTTGTATACTCATGTTTTATTTACCTTTGAATATAATATATAAGTAAATAATCTGAAATCACTTGTCATACGTTTCATATTTATTTATGAGATTATTAGAGCTTATTACAGTAATTGGCATAGAACTAAAAGTTAAATATATTATTTTTTCATATTAAATATATAACATAAATAAAATATTTATTTACGTTTATATTTCCATTTTTTCGCTCTGGTGTCGAGGCAAAGGGCGGCGTTGAGTTCTGCCACTCAACACGCAATGCCTCCAGAATTCGGCAGAAAGTGGGGAACAGAGTATCTTAATACTAGGTTCCCTCCGCCTACCCTCCTGTGTGCGGGATACAGCGTGAAGCTGATTGATTTTTTTATATATAACATTAAAGAAATAGAAATAACTTCAAAACTTACTTATATGCATAAACTTAAAATCTAAACTGTACATAATATTTCTTCAAAGCAAAGAAAATTAAAAAACAATAAGTGAAATTATTGACATACCTATTCACTATTTATATTATAATCTGTCATTTTTGGTGAAAATATGGGGCGCAGCGGCACAAGCGTATGACTGTAAACGCGATGGTTGCTGGTTCAATTCCCGCTTGGAGGGAATGAGTTATTTCATATTTACATTTCCTTTCTCTGGTAACAGATGATGGTTAGAGGTGAAACTATGAGTGGATTGTCAATTGTTTAGTTTTCTTATGCAATAGAGACATTGCAATACAAATATGTGCTTATACATTTACTTAAAAAATTAAATGTATTTCTCGTTCATTTTGTTTCATTTATATACTTTTTAAAATATTTAATTAACTAAGATAAATTCCTGTGACCTATCTATTGTTAATATGGATTGCCCAAATTTTTAAGTTTTTTTTGTTATGGAAAAGGACAAGGCGAACGAGCGTTCGGGTCACCTGATGGTAAGTGATCACCGTCGCCCACGACCCCGTGCAACATCAGAGGAGCTACAGATGTGTTGCCGCCCTTTAAGGTGGAGATAGACGCGCTTCTTGAAGGTACCCATGCCGTATCGAACTGGAAACACTGCCGCGGGTAGGCCATTACACAGTTCCGTGGCGCGTGGAAGGAAGTTCCCACGAAACCGTACATTAGTGGAGTGCCACGTATCCAGGTGGAGTGGATATATTTAAGCTTATGTTGTATTGTACGGTTAGAAAATTCAGCGGCAGGTAACAGGTCAAATAGTTCTTCAGATCACTCTCCATGATAAATGCGGTAGAAAACGCACAGCGAGGAGACGTCTCCACGAAAAGCCAAAGTGTCAAACCTTTCACAGATCCTTGGTTACAGATAAGAGCGCTCTCTCAAGAGTCCGGGACTACGCTGACTGAGTAAGGGTGCTGAAACAAACGCGTTAGCATCGGTGACAGCTCAGGAGCACAACAACGGAGCACTAACGGAGAGATGCCATCTGGCCCGCTCGACGTATGGATGTCCAAAGAGGACAGAGCTCATCTGACAGCTGTTTGGTTGAACTTAACACCTCAGGCATTTAACTCTGGCACCGCGGGATGGTCGGCGGCGTTGTCCCCTGATCATTCAAAGTCGAGTTCAGGCAAAGAGAGCGCCCAGAAGATCGGGTTTCTCTTGCCGTGTGGACCAAGATGTCATTTCCAGTGCGTAAGGGCGGAAGCGAAGGCTGGCTAAAGTTGCCAAGTGAAGCCTTTAAGAGGGCCCAAAACTCATGAGTTCTGGACGGACTATGTTGGGGCTATGGTCGGACTTCGCTCTGGCCTCTTAAAGTATATACTTAAGTATATATAGTCTTATACTTCCTCTTTAAGGTTTTCACCTTCGGATCCTTAGTAACCAGTGCCTTAGCCCAGATTTGATATGCCTCGCATTTGCTAAAGGCAGCACGTTTGCAAGGTCTATCAAACCATGACTGTGATTTGCCACCGATTGGCACTACAGTGCTTGGAATAAAAAGTTCCATGCCCTGCAGAACCAGCCCCCAGGGATAAGATGAGTAAAATGTACGCATCCCATCCCAATCTTTCGACTTGTAGTGCCAGATGCGACGAGTTGCGGGTGTTCTGCAACTGCAGCGCTTAATGGGCACAACACTCCGTACTAAGCATAAGTATGTGGGGCATTGCCAAGAACCTGGTACTGTCCCGCGTGTGAAATCAGCAGAAGGTCCAACGAGGAGGCATTGTGGTTGTCCACGTCCGGGAGTTGCGTAGGCAACTCAACCAATTGGGACAATCCGTTTGCCATAGCAAGGTCAAATGCAGCCCTCCCCGCGTGGTCGGTGGTGCGTGAAACGAGCCAATTAGCATTGTGCGCATTGAAATCACCAAGTATCACGACCTCAGCGAACCTCACGACCGTCAGGAATAACAAGGCCGGTCGTGCCGTCTCGAGATGGTGGTGGACGGCATTTAAGTTGGTGTGAAGACCCCTAATGTTGTAAAAGTCCACGTTAAGCGTTGTAAGGGTTGCCGTGGAGCGTATGCCTCGTTTACCCTGTCTAAGTTGTCACGGAAGCACGGAACTGTGCCCTCCCCAGAATTCGACGGGCAGCCTGAGCTTAGACTCGGGCAGGGTTTCTCAAGCGCCGGAAGTGTTGGTGCCCTCCAAGCGTAGTCTCTGTTTTAGCGCCGCTATCATACGGGGTGGGGGTTTGGCACTGGGGCCATCACCTTATGCGAATCGCAGTGGCAAAAGCCACTAATTCACGCTTGGTTTAAATACCGGGGGAGATATTTATCCGGTCGAGTCTGCCCATGCGTGTTGCCATTACTGGCGACGTGACTACCGCACATACTTTAGTCGCCTGTTACGACACTGACAGTACCTGGTGATCCTATTCTAAGCCAGGATCACACGGCTAACGGGCTAACGGGTCTGTGATGTAAGTTTGGAGCAGACATTGGAGTCAAAGGTGGTACCCGTATGAAAATAAAATGATTCTACGTAAGCACATACTTAATATATATTTAACGATTATTATTTACGTAAAAGTATTTATCAACTAATTTTATAATAAAATAATCATAATATATAATTAATTAAATATTTTTATACATAAATATAGTACAAATTGTTCATTCATTATTCGAAATAAAAAACAAATGACTTGTCTATGGAATCACAGAACGGAATCTTGTAAAAGATTAGGCCATTTCATAAAACAAATGTATAGTAACTCGCAGAAAATATCTTCGGGACAGTTGTATTTATTTCAGCTTTGCATTTTAAATTAAATTGAATCGTGTACCGCATAGTAGGCTCATTCTAGAAGATTCATCTTTGTGTTTAGCGGAAGGGTTAGCAGTCTTGATTCTGCAATAGAAAAAGATTTGCATTGAGAAGAGACGTAAGGTAAACATCGATTTATTTTCTCCAAAAATGGAATCGGTCGACGTTATAAGACTGTACTGGTTTCTTAACGTAATAAGTTGTGTCTCGAGTGTTTATAATTATTTTTAGTGCATCCTTGTACGAAATGAAAGTTTGACTTATGCCACATATTCTTTTGAATGGCAGCTGGCGGACGTACCTTAGCGTAATAGTAGGTATTTAAAATGCTACGTAAACGGTGTAATAGTGTTCTACATTGTAATCTTAATATTTCCATTAGTGATCGAGTGTTTGGATTATTTTCACACTATCCTAGAAACAGTGGATATTGTAATGTTTTCCACAGTAAAATGTCAAATTATGAACTTGTCAAAGCTAGGTTGAGTCATTGTTGCAATGATCATATCTATCCGAGTTATTGCTAAAAATCTGTAAACACGGTTTAGTTCTATCACTCAACAATTACAAACTTTACACAATTAATTTTTTTCGTTACGTTTTGAAAGTGTCAACAAAGTGTTTGTAAAGTTTTAGTTTTTTTATTCTAAGTATATTTTTTATTGTGAAGTTCATTGTTTAGTGAACATATTGTGATTCATCAATAAACAAAAGTAATAGGCAGTTATTAACAAGGAGCTAGAAAAATCTGCCAAGTCTGATTTGTTACTTACATCTTAAAATATTTCATTCATGGTAAACCTTCAATATGCAAAACCAGTAACTAGCTTTCACTTGATGAATTAAACATCCATTAGGCAAGATTCATGTGAGAATATTTAGTAAAAGCATTAGCAATATTATGGAAATATAAAAAAGAAGTTACAAAACTTTGGTTCATTTTGTAATTCATGTAAATAATTTTAGTTGCTTTAATAAGTAAGGATTGCATTAATGTAATATGAGCTTCATTGAAACAATACAAAAAATTAAGATGCACTTAAAGTTTTATTTTAAAAAATAAAATATTTGTAAGAATACATTTTATAGAGAAATTTATGTTATTCCTGAGTATTCTATTAAAATGTAAATGTTATTTTCGTTATTTGTTTAGTACTCTAAATTGCAATCTACCGTTTCTAACCTTCAATCATGTTTATAGTACTTGTTACACACAATTTTGAACTTATTCATTTTTTCTGATTCACTTATATGGAAAACCTAATTGATATGCAACAGGTTTTTCCATTTTTAATAATTTTTTCTAATATATACTTCACATATAAAATTTTCATATCCTTTTTATAATTTTTTAACTTTACAATAATTTTATTCTATCTAATTTTATTAATTTTATTTATCTATTTAAGATTATTAGATAAGGATTAGTTAATATATATATAAATACAGTGCAAATTTTTTTAAGATTTTATGCCAATTTTTTTAAGATGCTATATGTTGAGTGATGAAGCTTAAAGCCTTACATCACATATACAGTTATACCCCACTGCTCCTGAACAGCCTGTCCATATATTTGTTATTGTAAAATGCCTTTCTAATACTTACATAATTCTAGAACTTTGAAGATTGCGTTCATTTTGTAACTAACATTCTCTTGGTGTTAAAAACATTTGTGTGTAGATATAATTAGTATGTGTAGGAGGGACTGGAAAATGCATATACAGTTATTTATTACTTTCATATTTCAAGATGTTGATTGAACATATCATGTTTCTGTACCTAAATGAAATACCTTTATTTTTGTATTCAGTTTTTATTATGTATATACAGAATTAATATGTTGTTGCATATACAAAAAGATCTGGGATACAAGATTGAGATGTAACATTATACTAAATTATGTAACAATAAAAAATGTTCTTAAAATAATTTAAATATAATTAATAATGTCAAATTTGTTACAGGTTACGAGGAGATAGTGTATTGTTCGTATTTACTGGGAAATACTGAACAATTAGCTCTTAGGGCTAGGATGTCAGTTTTGAATCAGAGTGGAGAAGAGCAGGTAATTTTGTCAATATAGTTTTTATAAACATTAAAAAAAATACATAATAAGAATTGAAAAAATTATTATATTGTAACATTTAGTAATATTTTTATTAAACTTAATTTTATATACTTTAATTAATATTAATAGCTTATAAATATGTGTTTTATTAAAATGAGCAAATACAATTATTATTATTTTTCGGAGGCTTCTCGTATATAAATATCTATATTTATATTATATATATATATATATATATATATTTTATTTTTCGTATGCATTTATTTTCAGGTGGAATGTCCCCTGTGTATGGAACCCTTGGAGGTGGACGATCTCCATTTTTACCCGTGCACATGTGGTTATCAAGTAAGTTTATATCTTTTTAATCAGCTTCACGCTGTATCCCGCATACAGCAGGTTTTTTTTTTAAATTAAAAGTAACTACATCCACGGGCTCGTAATTGCCCGTGCCTGTTTTATAATATTATTTCTTTGTTC